>JAPYYD010005855.1:0-11686 GCA_028551405.1 Uromys caudimaculatus | reverse complement strand
TGAAGTCTGAACTAGTTTCATTGTTTGATATTTCTTAGAGTAAACTTTCTTATGTCTATATTTATTATAGTTCTTCCTAGACACTTTTATACCATAAGGAAATAGGTGTAAAATATTATAAAATAGATATAAGATATTATTCTCAGGTATATTATATAAAGTTAAATATACTAAAAATTGTATAAGACATGTAATCCCCATAATAACACATAAATTGCCTTGTAAAAATAGATAGTTGTAACATTTTGGAGATGCAACTTTTGGAGAAAGTACATGTCTCCATGCATCTTTTGAAGAAAGCATACTTCACAGAAAAGAAAAAGCATAACAGGAAATCATGTATATGCCAACTAGATTCTCCCATAAATCATTTTTCTGTTCTTACTGTACTACATTGTTCATACATTCAGTTGATCCAGATATAATCAGCTTATAGTTTTGCATTCCAAATTTGACATTATATATTGTTGATAAATCTTTGAAATAAAATTTTCACATAGTCAAATACAAAATTCTCAAGTTTGTGTGTCCATTGATTTTTAATAAGATATTTTAAAGTTCTCTTAAGATAAAACAAGTCAGTCCTATCCCAAAAGTCTTCTGTCCTTGTAAATAATATGCCTCTCTACATTCAGACAACCACCATCCTGACATTTTAATCATCATAGATCAGTGATTTTTGAAGAGTTCTCTAGAAAATCACATTTTTCTTTAACTATAAATTTGTACTAGAATACCTTAAAATAAAAATATTATTTTCTATATGATCACTTCATCTTGATATACTTTTAAATTTCACTGTGTTGTAACCATTTTCCCTGTTCATTTAATAGTGTTATAGTCTGAACATGAAATATTTTCCCATAATATGATATTTTAGATACTCAGACTCTGACTTATACTGATATTTTGAAGATGTGTGGCCTTATGCATGTGGGGCCTGCATGGCCAAAAGAGATCAGAGGATCTTGACTGTTGACTGTGTCCTATCTATCACCAAGCCACTGTCATAGGCTCCCATTGCCAGGTCTTGGTGACTGAAACCATGAGCCAAAATAAGCCTTTGCTCTCTTACATGATTTCTTCTGGGTATTTGGACACAATTACTAAAATCTAATACTATAAATATATAATAGTTTATTGATACGTTGGCTATTTTCAGCTTAGACTAGAATAAAAAATAGTACTATTATGAACACTCATTATACCTCATTTTATATATTTTTTTAAAATTTTTAGTAAATTAGATATTGAGAAAAATGTACAACATTTCAAAAAGTCTTACAAAGAAAATAAACATACAAAATACTTTTGAAATGGCATTTTATAGGCCCATAGGTAGAAAAAATTTCTGGACCAATTTCTTTGAGAAAAGAAAATACAAAATTTTAAATCAAATATCAGCAAGAATAGTAAAAAATGATTAAAAAATACAATAGTACACAGCATATACAATTATCTTTGAAGATACACAAGCATTTAGTAAGATTAAATGTCCTCTCATGACAAAGACCTTTGTTAAAATAGAACTAATACAAATTTTCCTTCAGCCACTGAAGGGCACATATTATAGACTTAAATAAAAATGTCTGCCTAGAGGATGGTCTTATCAGGCATGGATGGGAGAAGAGGCTGTTGGTCCTGTGAAGGCTTGATGCCCCAGTGTAGTGGAATGCCAGGGCAGGGAAGCAGGAGTGGGTGGGTGGGGGAGCACCCTCATAGAAGCAGGGGGAGAGGGGATAGGGGGTAACTGGGAAAGGGGAGAACATTTGAAATGTAAATAAGTAAAATAAAAAACAATGTCTGCCTAACTTTGCTTTGGAGAGCCGGGCATGGTGGGCAAACATTCAATACAGGCATTCAGGAGGCTGATAACGGCAGATCTCTGTGAGTTTGAGTCCATTTTCGCCTACAAAGCAAGACCGTGTTTCAAACAACAACAACAAAAGTTCACTATAGATTATAGATGCTATAAAACAAATAAAAATTATAAACATTGGTACAAATAAAAGAATATTAAAATACTAAAATTGCCAATGATTATTATGCATGGAACTGGAAAAATACATAATTTAACATAAAGATTAACTCAAGAAATCACTGAAGAATAAGCAAAAGAAATATATAAAACTAATTATTATAGTCATAATATATTATTTTATTATACTGTACAGTATATATCATACCACAATATATTGTGCCATATAATCAACTATGTTATAGTCAATATGATATATATTCTGTATATTATAAACCAATAATTAAAAGATTGATTATTAAAACATTTTTATAATAGCACCTTGTATACAACCAAAATTAACAGACAAGCATTCACCTATGATATTCAGATAAAAAAATTAAAATAAAAAAAATTCATGAGCTGGAATAATGGCTTAGCACTGGTTAAGTGCACTGTCTGTGCAATAATGAGGACCAGAGTTTAGATTCCAATACCCACATAACAAGTGGAGGATCCCAAGCATGCCTGTAACTCCATCTCTTAAAGATCCAATGGCCTCTTTTCAGTCCAGTACAAATATACAAACTCACATATACACATGCACATAAAATTTACTGAACCAAATTATAGGGCAATAGATACTCTTACATGGTTGATTAAAGTATAACTTTGTTCAAACACTTTATGGAACATTTGAGAATATTTTTCATAATAATAAAAACCTTACAATTCATTAAGTGTTCAGCAGTAGGTATCACTAAAATAAACTAACACCCTATACAATCTAGCACTAGATAGTCACTAAGAGCAGTGAAGTAGACACACTAGTTGGAGAGCCAGACAGACTATGGACTCCCCTTTTTCTGGTACTCCTCCGTTTGTGTCACCCAAGACCCACAGCTTCTCACCAGGGACCATCATCTTTTCCAACTCTGCCCTCTTTGGGATTCATTAAATCCTAGCCTGCTCTCAAACAGGGATGCCTCATCTAGCACATATGACTTAGAGCACAGAACCTTGCCAGTTTTCTGATTGGCACATTCTTTCTGCCCTATCTGGTCTTGAGATACTGAAAAATCCACACTGTCCAGCCCACTGGAACCCCTTCTAACTTCCTTCAACAAGCTGAGGAAGGTGTCAGAAAACTGAGATAGAGACAGTCACCCAAAAGACTAGACAAAAAGTCAAAAACATAAGAGTCCAACCCTACTATTAATTAGACTCCTAATGAACACTATGAATACTTCTGCTAAGAAAAGAAATAGAACTATGACTTGAACAAAAAAAGAAGGAAAACCTAACCAAGAAACTAACTCCAGATGTGTGAATCCAAATATGGAAATAAAAACAAAATGAAAAACGAAGCAACATGTTGCCTCCAAAAATTACAAATCCCATAATAAGGTTTACTAATTAAAATGACCTTGAGGGACTTCCAGACAAATAATTCAAAGGAAAAATTATAAATATGGTCAAACAACTGAAAACCAATAAGGGGAGGAATGAAATAAGGAAGGCAATTCAAGACATTAAAATACAGCTTGAATTCTTTAAAAAAAAAAAAAAAAAATTGAAATGGTGCCGAAAATGAAAACCTCAACAAACCCATTAAAAACCAGTTGGAAGCTTCATCCTCAGAATGAATTATGTCAAAAAGAGACATCAAGGATGGAAGAGAAAGTACAAGAATTAGTCAATGATAAAATAAAACATTATGGTGTGTCTTGTGTGTGTGTGTGTGTGTGTGTGTGTGTGTGTGTGTGTGTGTGTATTTGTGTGTATGTGTGTATACACATATAGAAGAATGAAACATTAAGATACCATGAAAAACAGCAAGCCATTGAGTAACTAGCACAGAAGGAGAGAAATGCCATAGTGAAGGCATAGAGAAAAATCAGTAAAATCATAAAAGAAAATTTTCCAACTCTAGAGAAATAAATGCTCAAGCAAGTACAAGAGTACTATAGAATACCAAATACATAAGATGAGAAAAGAAATTCTCCATGACATATCATTAAGACATTAAAAACCTATATAAAGACAGGATATTGAAAGCTGCAAAAGACAAAAGTTAAGTCACTTAAAAAGTAAACCTCATTAGAATAACACATGATTATTCAACAGAAACCTTTAAAGCCAGAAAGGCCTGGAAGTATGCACTGCAAGTCCTGAAAAACCACAACTGTCAACCCAGAATATTATACCCAAAGAAAATATTTAATAAAAATTGCAGAAGAAATACAACTTTTCAAAATTAAAACAAATGACAGGACTTTATGACTACTAAGCTCTACAGAAAGGAATATGTATCTCTGAAGAGGAGAAACACACCAAAGAAGTTTCAGGGAACAAATGAACAATGCCCAGATAGATCATTAAAAGAGATCTGAAAAAAAACACAGAAATCAACAAAATGACAGGAATTAGTACACATTTGTCAGTAAATAATTGAACAATAATCGTCTCCAATCTCGAATAGATGAATCAATTTTTAGATACATATTGCCTACCATAATTAAATAAAAATTAAGTAAATAATTAAAACAGATCCATAACAGCTAATGAGATAGAAGAAGTATGTGTAATCTCTTAGATTGAAACAAAAACAAAAACCTAGGACCTGACAAACAAGTAGCAAAATTTTACTAGACTGTCAATAAATTAAAACCAACTCTCCACAAATTATTCTGGAAAGCAAAAAAGAGTATTTCCAAATTCCTTTTATAGATACAGTATCAAGTTAATACCAAACTCAGACCAGAACCTAATGTAAACAAGGATATTTTTGTTCAATGAACACATATCCAAATTTTCCTTTTCCCCTTATTTATTTATTTATTTATTTATTTATTTGTTTGTTTGTTTGTTTATTTCCCCTTATTTATTTATTTATTTATTTATTTATTTATTTATTTTACATCTCAATCGTTGAACTGCCTCTTCCAGCCCCCTCATTCCCTCTCTCACACAGTCCCCCCATGATCCCCTCCTCTTCTCCTCTGAGAGGGTGGAGACCACCCAAGGGTATTTCCCCATGCTAGCACATCAAGTCACTGCAGGGCTAGACTCATCTTCCACTGAGGGCAGACAACGCAGTCCAGATAGGGAAACGGGATCCACAGGAAGTAACTCTAGTTGAGTCTGTTGGTCTTCCTGTAGAGTTCCTATCCCCTTCAGAGCCCTCAATCCTCCCCCAATTCTTCCTTAAGAGTCCCCAAGCTCCATCCAATGTTTGGCAGGAGGTTTCTGCATCTGTTTCAGTGAACAACTGGGTGGAGCCTCTCAGAAGACAGTTTTAGGCTCCTGTCTGCAAGCATAACAGATTATCATTAATTGTGTCAGAGACTGGTTCTTCCCCATGGGATGGGTCTCAAATTGGGTCAGTTGTTGGTTGACTATTATTCCCCCAGTCTTGGCTCCATCTTTGTCCCTGAATTTCCTGTGGACAAATTTTGGGTTGAAAGTTTTGTGGGTGGAATGGTGTCCTTACCCCTCTACTGCGGGCCCTGCCTGGCTACAGGAAGGGGCCACTTCAGGTTCCATATTCCCATTGTTAGGAGTTTCAGCTAAAGTCATTCTTATAGACTCCTGGGAACCTGCTCCATCACGGGTCTCTGACACATCCTAGAGATGACCCCCAACCTCATGAATCACAGATTTCCATTCATTCTCCTGGCCTTCTGGCTCTCTCTTCTGTCTATCCCCACACCTGCTCCTGAACCCCCTTCCATTCTCCAAATCTTACCCAGTACCCTCTCATCATCTACCTCCTATGACAATTTTATTCCCCCTTCTAAGAGATATTCAACCATGCTGGCTTGGGCCTTCCTACTTATTTAACTTCTTTTGGTCTGTGGAATCTTGCATAGATATCAGTACTTTGTAGCTAATATCTACTTATAAGTAAGTACATACCATGCATGTCCTTCTGTGACTGGGTTACCTTAGATAGGATGATATTTTCTAGTTCCATCCATTTGCCTGAAATTCAGGATGTCCTTGTTTTCAGTAGCTGAATAGTATTTCATTGTGTAAATGAAGCACATTTTCCGTTTTCATTTTTTGGTTGAGGGGCATCAGGTTGTTTGCAGTTTGGGGCTATTATAAATAAACCTGCTACGATCATAGTGGAGCACATGTCCTTCTGGTATGGTGGAGCATCTTTTGGGTACACACCCAGGAGTGGTATAGTTGGTTCTTCAGATAGAACTATTCCCAATGCTCTGAGATATTGCCAGATTGATTTCTAGACTGGTTGTACAAATTGGGGTTCTCTCTCCCCTTTGCTGAGTATTTCAGCAAATGTCATCCCTGTTGGGTCCTGGTAGCCTCTTGCTTTCCTGGCATCTGGGACTTTCTGGTGGCTACCCTCAGTTCCCCATCCCCACTGGTACACACCTCTGTTCAATTTCCTGACCCTCTGTTCATTCCCCTTTCCTTCTTAAGGGACTTGATGTTCTTGTCAAACAGGTCTCTTATATTTTATATTATTTGTAGCTATTGTGAAGAGTGTTGTTTACCCAATTTCTTTCTCAGTCCATTTATTATTTGTATAAAGAAGGGCTACTTATTTTTTTGAGTTAATTTTGTATCCAGCCATTTTTTTCTGAAGGTGTTTATCAACTGTAGGAGTTTTTTTGGTAGAATTTTTGGGGTCACTTATATTTACTATCATATCATCTGAAAATAACAATACTCTGACTTTTTTCTTTGCAATTTGAATCCCCTTCATCTCTTTTAGTTGTCTTATTGCTCTAGCTAGAACTTCAAGCACTATACTGAAGAGATCCAGAAAGAGTAGACAGTGTTGCCTTGTACCTGATTTTAGTGGAATTGCTTTAAGTTTCTCTGCATTTGATTTGATGTTGGCTATTGGCTTGCTGAATATTTCCTCTATTGTATTTAGGTACGAACTTTATATCCCTGATTTCTCCAACATTTTTCATATGAAGGTTTGTTAGATTATGTCAAAGGCTTTTTCAGCATCTAATGAAATGATCATATTTTTTTCTTTCAATTTGTTTATATGGTGGATTATATTGATGGATTTGCATATACTGAACCCCCCTTCATCCCTGGGATGAATCCTACTTGATAATGGTGTATAATATTTTTGATGTGCTCCTGGATTCAGTTTGCAAGTATTTTATTGAGTGTTTTTGCAACAATATTCAAAGGGGGAATTGGTCTAGTCTGAAATTCTCCTTCTTTGTTTATTCTTTGTGTGGTTTAGGTATCAGAGTGACTGTGGCCTCCTAGAACAAGTTTGGCAGTATTCCTTCTGTTTATATTTTATGGAATAGTTTGAGGAGTATTGGTATTAGTTCTTCTTTGAAAGTGTGGTAAAATTCTGTGCTAACCCCCATAGAAGCTACCAAACTCAATTCAAGGTCACATCAAAAAGATATTCCATCATGATCAAGTCAGCTCCATTTAAGAAATGAAAGGATGATTGAATACGTATCAAATAAATGTAGTTTACCACATAAACAGATTCAAAGACAAAAAACATATGATCTCATTTAAATCCCAAAAAGGCTCTTGATAATATCCAACACTTCTTCATGACAGAAGTTCTAGAAAATTTTGGGATACAGAAGACAGTCACAACATAATAGAGGCAATATACAACAAGTACACAACTATTCTCATGCTAAGTGGATAAAATTTCAAATTATCTCCACTAAATGCAAAAGCAAAACAAAGGTGCCAATTCTCTCCATTTTTGTTCAATGTATTATTCAAATTCTTAGAGCTATAAACAAGTGAAGGAGAGAAAGGTAACACAAATACGAAGCAAAATCAAATCATCCTTATTTAACATACCTCCAGTTCCTGGGGATCTGTTGCCCTCTTGTCACATTGGGTACCAGGAATGCACTAACATGCATGCAGGCAAAACACTCAGGAACAAGAAAGAAAAGAAGAGAAGAGAAGGGAAGGGAAGGGAAGGGAAGGGAAGGGAAGGGAAGGGAAGGGAAGGGAAGGGAAGGGAAGGGAAGGGAAGGGAAGGGAAGAGAAGAGAAGAGAAGAGAAGAGAAGAGAAGAGAAGAGAAGAGAAGAGAAGAGAAGAGAAGAGAAGAGAAGAGAAGAGAAGAGAAGAGAAGAGAAGAGAAGAGAAGAGAAGGAAAGAAAAGGAAAGGAAAAAGTAAAAAGAAAGAAAAAAGGAAAGAAAACAGTAAAACAGAATAAAAATAATAAAATAAAATTTTTGAAAGACCAGGTAACTTCTACAACAAATAAACATGATCATAAAAGTAGCAACATACAAAATTAACAAACAAAACTCAGTACCCTTCCTGTATGCAAATAAACAAACCAAGAAAGAAATCAGGAAAAGTATTACTTACAATAGGTTCAAAAACATATATCTTAGAAGACACATAAATAAGGAAATTGATGTTTTAAATAATAAATATTTAAAGATTTTAAGGAATAAGTTTAAGAAGATATCAGAAGACGAAAAAACCTCCCATGCTCATGGATTGGTAGGATTAATATTACAAAAATGAACAATCTGTACACCGCCCAGCAGAGGCAGAGGAAGAGGAAAGTTATTAGGATGTGGGCTGAGTTGACCTGTTCAGCAATAGTTCTTTGGGAGCTGGCTTGATCTTTGGCAAGAGTTCAGTACCCAAACACCAAATATGACTCAGCAGCTGCAGACCGGTCCTCTAGGCAGGCAGATAGCACATAAGAACCGGCAGCTACAGACCAGCTCTTTCAGCAAGCTTACACCAGGCAGGAACCAACAGCTGTTCTTCAATACTGAATGAATTGTTAAGCACACCAACCAGCCTGAGGTAAGTTCACAGAAGCAGCAAACTGCTGCAGAAACCTCAGGAGCAGTTCTTTGCTGAGCCTCTCTCAATGGCAGTGTAACAAAGAATAGCAAAGCAGAACAATACAAACCAATGCTCAGTGCTTGTCTCTCCCTGTCTGTGGGATCATATTTATACTCCTTCATCAAGCATTCTTTCATGTGTGTGCCCAGCAACATGTCATTTGACGTAACTAACTTTCCAAAAGACTACAAGTTTCTACTTCAAGTTCTTGTGATAATTTCAATGTAGTTCATTTACAAAATAGAATGTTATATATATTGATTCTTTATTTACATTTCAAATGTTTTCCCCTTTCCAGGTCTCCCCTTTGGAACCCTCCTATCCACTCTGCCCTCCCCCTTCCTCTATGAGGGTATTGCCCCACCCACCCACTCCCGTCTTCCCTCCCTGGCATTTCCCTATACTGGGGCATCTAACATTCTCAGACCCAAGGGCCTCTCCTCCCATTGATGACCAAAAAGGCCCTCCTCTGCCACATATGTTGCCAGTACCATGGGTCCCTCTCCATATGCATTCTTTGGTTGGTGGTCCAGTCACTGGGAACACAGGGGGACCTGACCACTTGACACTGTTGCTCCCTCCCCATGGAGCTGCAAACTCCCTCACTTCCTTCAGTCCCTTCTCCAACTCCTCCACCTGGAACCCTACGCTCAGTCCAACAGTTGTTATGAATTGACTCATGGGCGTTCCAAACTTTTGGGCTAATATCCACTTATTAGTGAGTACATACCTTGTTTGTTCTTTTGTGACTGAGTTACCTCACTCAGGACGATATTTTCAAGTTCCATCTATTTGCCTGCAAATTTCATGAAGTTACTGTTTTTAATAGCTGAGTAGTACTCCATTGTGTAAATGTACCACATTTTCTATATCCATTCCTCTGTTGAGGGACATCTGGGTTGTTTCCAGCTTCTGGCTATTATAAATATGGCTACTATGAACATAGTAGAACATGTGTCCTTATTACATGTTAAAGGATCTTCTGGGTATATGCCCAGGAGTGATATAGCTGGGTCCTCAGGTAGTATTATGTCCAATTTTCTGAGGGCCCAACAAATTGATTTCCAGAGTGATCGTACTAGTTTGCAATCCCACCAGCAATGGAGGAGTGTTCCTCTTTCTCCACATCCTCTCCAGCATCTGCTGTCACCTAAGTTTTTGATCTTAGCCATTCTGACTGGTGTGAGGTAGAGTCTCAGGTTGTTTTGATTTGCATTTCCCTGATGACTAAGGATGTTGAACATTTCTTAGGTGCTTCTCAGCCCTTTGAGTTTCTTCAGTTGAGAATTCTCTGTTTAGCTCTGTTCCCCATTTTTTGATAGGGTTATTTGGTTCTCTGGAGTCTAACTTCTTGAGTTCTTTGTATATATTGGATATTAGCCCTCTATTGGATGTAGGATTGGTTAAGATCTTTTCCCAATCTGTTGGTTGCCATTTTGTCCTATTGACAGTGTCCTTTGTCTTACAGAAGCTTTGCAATTTCATGAGGTCCCATTTTTCTATTGTTGATCTTAGAGCATAAGCCATTGGTGTTCTGTTCAGGAACTTGTCCCCCGTACCCAGGTGATCGAGACTTTTCCCCACTTTCTCTTCTATTAGAGTCAGTTTATCTGGTTTTATGTGGAGGTCCTTGATCCACTTGGACTTGAGCTTTATACAGGAAGATAGGAATGGATCAATTTGCATCCTACTACATACATGTTGACCTCCAGTTGAGCCAGCTTCATTTTGTTGAAAATGCAGTCCTTTTTACACTGGATGAATTTAGTTCCTTTGTCAAAGATCAAGTGACTGTAGGTGTGTGGGTTCATTTCTGGGTCCTCAATTCCATTCCACTGATCTACCTGCCTATCATTGTACCAATACCAATCAGTTTTTATCACTACTGCTATGTAGTACAGCTTGAGGTCAGGGATGCTGATTCCCCCAGAAGTTCTTTTATTGTTGAGAATAGTTTTTGCTATTCTGAGTTTTTTGTTATTCCAAATGAATTTCAGAATTGCTCTTTCTAAGCCTATGAAGAATTGAGTTGGAATTTCATGGGGATTGCATTGAATCTGTAGGTTGTTTTCCGCAAGATAGCCATTTTTACTATATTAATCCTGCCAGTCCATGAGCATGGGAGATCTTTCCATCTTCTGGGGTCTTCTTCAATTTCTTTCTTCAGAGACTTGAAGTTCTTGTCATACAGATCTTTCACTTGTTTGCTTAGAGTCACTCCAAGATACTTTATATTGTTTGTGACAATTGTGAAGGATGTGATTTCCCTAATTTCTTTCTCAGCCTGTTTATCCTTTGAGTATAGGAAGGCTACTGATTTGTTTGAGTTAATTTTATATCCGGCCACTTTGCTGAAGTTGTTTATCAGCTGTAGCAGTTCTCTGGTGGAGTTTTTCAGGTCACTTAAGTATACGATCATATCATCTGCAAATAGTGATATTTTGATTTCTTCCTTTACAATTTGTATCCCTTTGACCTCCTTTTGTTGTCTAATTGTTCTAGCTAGAACTTCGAGTACTATATTGAATAGATAGGGAGAGAGTGGACAGCCTTGTCTAGTCCCTGATTTTAGTGGGATTGCTTCAAATTTCTCTCCATGTAGTTTGATGTTGGCTATTGGTTTGCTGTATATTGCTTTTACTATGTTTAAGTATAGGCCTTGAATTCCTGATCTTTCCAAGATTCTTATCATGAAGGGATGTTGAATTTTGTCAAATACTTTTTCAGCATATAATGAAATGACCATGTGGTTTTTTTCTTTGAGTTTGTTTATGTAGTGGATTACATTGATGGATTTCCAGGTATTGAACCATCCCTGCATCCCTGGGATGAAGCCTACTTGATCATGATGAATGATCATTTTGATGTGTTCTTGGATTCG
>JAPYYD010005854.1:0-11686 GCA_028551405.1 Uromys caudimaculatus | reverse complement strand
CTGTTGGGTGTAATGTATCATGTCCTCCATAGAAAGAAGGACTTGAGAAACATATCTCTTTCTGTATCAGCAGCAGGCCTCTATTCTAATTCATACATTTAGTTTAGAAATCTAAAGAGGGGACCAGGAACACGGGGACTCTAGACATAGAAGACTGGTTGTTTTTCACTTTGTCCTTTCATGTGTTTCTATCATTTAATGAAAATATAATTACTTCAGTAGTAACTCTTGAGGCAAACAAATGTAGTAATTGAGGAGGGAAAGGGAAAGTCATCCTTTAGAGACTGAGGTTCCACAGAAAGCTTCATTCTCCCTGACAGGGTGATGTCATCTTAAGGATACCTTATGGTGACAAGTGTTCTGCAAACCCTGAAAGTATAAATGTGACCGGGAAAGGCTCACTGGCCAGATGACTCAGCCTTTCTGCTCCTCATCACTGTGGTGAGTAGACATCTCAGCTTCTTTCACTCACATGTGCATGCAACATTTTATTTAAAGACCCACATCTTCCTCTCTTTGACTAAGCTAAGGTGTAGAGAGCCTGATCACCTCCACTATTCTTCTGACACTTAAAGCTCAGAATAACTGGGGCCACTTCCAGATCCCAGGAAGCACATGTACATCACTCCCTGTGTTTAGAGTCTGCTGTCATGAGAGCATTTGGGGTTGAATCTTTACCTAGTGCTGCTCCTTTCTTCTGATAACTAGAACTAAATAGAAGCTTCTCAATTTTCTGTGGAAAATATTTATTTTCTCTAACCTCAAAGTTCACTTGTCTTCTAAGAATATATTGTAACTTTAATCCATCCATTTTATTTTTGATATTCTATATTTCCTCTGCCTGTGATTTTAGTTGTTCTTCTTTGCCTCCTAAATCCCCATGCTTTCTTTGTGAATCCATCCTTAAAGTGTCCATCCTGATGTAGCATGTTATACTGAACTTGTAAACCAATATCATCATTGTGGTTGTGGGGACTGTCAAGATCTACAAATATGAAAAAATAAGCATGGCATGGTGGTATGTGCCTTTAATCCCAGTACTAGGGAGACAGAGACAGGTTTGCAGCTGTTTTGTGACATCGTGACATCCAGAGCAGGAGTTTTTCAGGTGGCTTTGCAGGTGTTTTATCCCTGCCTTTCTTTAGCACAGGTATCATTAGAGTGGCAAGACTGCAATTGTTGCAGGATGATTTCAGTTGAGGCTGAGACAAGATCAGACTCTTATGTCAATGCTGTGTCCTGAGGTGTTTTCCCTGTGCTTTCTTTTGTACATTTCCTGGGCCTCAGTTCCTACATCATTGTTTTTTTGTTTTGTTTTGTTTTGTTTAGCAGAGTTTCATTTTTGTATGTGTGTGAAGTATAAAGAGTGCGTATCTAGTTTCTGTCCTCTATCTGAAGCTACATTTCCTACCTTCTCACCTGAAACTGCACTGGTTTATAGTTAGATTCTTTCCTTTATCCCATTTATCTACAGCTTGTTTTATTTCAAGATCTTGAATTTATTGCTAGTGTAATTTGAAATTAGTTATGTGATACTTCTGGCTTAGCTCATTTATGTTCCGCATTGTTTTGCCTGTGGGGTTTTTGTTTTGTTTTGTTTTGTTTTGTTTTTGTGTCTAGATATAAATTTTAGAATATATCTTCTAGCTCTGTGAATAATGTTATGAATACTAGATTGGCCTCCAATTCACAAGCTTCTGACTTCAGCTCTCTGAGAGCTAGCAATACAGGTGTTCTTCCCACACTTGGGAAGGCTTTGGTGTCTTGGCAGGGAGCACAATGAATATGGAGAGTGACTCCTGCAGTGACACTGGTCCTGCTGCATCATGAACTTTGGGGGTACTTCCTGTCTGCTGAGGTTTCAAATTAGAGGTCTTCTACCTCTGAGATTATGTTGACGTACTTTGGCCATCTTGATCTCAGGTTCACATGATTTGATGCTCTCCCCTGAAACCAGGAGGAATGATTTGTTGAAGAAAATGCATTTATTCAATATTTGCTCTGAAAGAAATAAATGAAAAGAAGACATTCTGTCTCTTATCTCCATATCTTTGTCCTCAAGGGTTGAGAAGGACTCTGATAAGACACAACATTGTTACAGTAATACACTGGACTGGAAATCCCCTTCTCTCTCTGTCTCTCTCTGTCTCTCTCTGTCTCTCTGTCTCTCTGTCTCTGTCTCTGTCTCTGTCTCTCTCTCTCTCTCTCTCTCTTGTCTCTCTCTCTCCTTTCCTCTCCTTTCCTCTCCTCTCCTGTGTGTGTATGTGTGTGTGTGTGTGTGTGTGTGTGTGTGTGTGTGTGTGTATTTCTAGATTGCAATTTCCTGCTCTTCAAAAGTGGATCAGGGTAGCTCACATATGTTTATGGTCTCATATACTTAAGTATAGGTTGTCATGTAAGAATAAAATCATCTATATTTCTTCACCTCTTTCTTTTTTGTTTGTTTTCCTCTTCCTTACTACCTGACTAAGATGGAAAGCACTGGAATGAGGAGGAACAAGGTAGGGTACCCAAGGTAGTAATGGGGAGAATACAAGGTACAACTGTGTGAAAATGCCACAGTACACCTATTGTTATATACAATTTATATGTGTTGATAATAACAGAAAACTCTTTTATGGATACCCATGGCTGATTCAGCTATAAATAGTGGGTCTCATATAATTGGCTTATATTGGACTGTATGTTGAGGAACTACAGAAAACCAATGAGTATTTCTAGGAAGTAAAATTGCTACCATTGTATCTAGCTACATGACTTGTCTCTGGGCTAGAACCCTCACTGGGATTAAAAGAAATTGACATTCATATATAAATACATATGGAATGGGCTAAAACCGAGCAGAAAGTTACTTTCAGTCTGCTTCTAGTTCACACCATAGTGGTTCTAAAATTTACAGAAAGTATGAAACCCAAGTTAGGAAATATGTATACATATGTAGCTATGGACCTCAGTTCTCAGAGCTGATATGAGCCTTTCTCCTGGAACCAGGGACCAGGGCTTTGGGGGTTGACCACATCCACTCTCAACATAACAGTACTAGTAGAAAGTTTTGCTCACGGAAGATAATTTTAAAATCTTAATGTATGTGGCTCATTTTACAACCATAGAATCAGATTTGGTTTTTAATATGTAGCTATTGAAACACTAGGGTCTATGCATCTAATATACAATAAGAGTGAAGAAACACAAAATTCTACATATAGTGAATGGAAAGATATAATGGAACACTGGGCAAATAATAGGTGCTGTAGAAATCAAAAGCTGTCAAATTTAAGAGGCATTTTATATGTTGAAATAACAGAACCTCACAGATGTTTGTATATGCCACATTGCACAAACAGACAGATTACCACAAATGCGAGATTTACAGAATTGGATTTCAGGATAGAAGGAAATATAACATACTTGGATAATACTGGTTGGTGTCTTTGGTCTTGATGAAGCCATGCTGAGACAGAACACAGGTGAGATATAACAATATTTGAACAAGTAGATTCTATTTTATAGCATAAATTAAGTAGATAGCTAAGATATTTAGATTTTTGAAAACAAGTTTTTGTGATATTTTTGAGTATTTATATATATCACTCACAGAGAGTGCCACAGAAGAAAGTTTTGGATCAATAAGTCTGAATAATAACACATATCATCACCTTACTTGCAGAAATGTAAGGTGATTTGAAAGATATTTTGCTTATACCTCTCATGATTTACTAATAATTTCTTCCAAAAGCAATTTCCTGGATCAAGTACTCCTACCTTAGATCTAAGAATGGTTTTGGACCCTGTCAAAGGCACAGTTTTCCTCTGTCTCACTGGACTCGGCATTGTGGGCAACAGCTTAGTTTTTGTGAGTTACATGCGCATATTCCAAAGCGCTGAGAAGAAACCTATACACCTCGTTCTTGCTCACTTGGTACTTACAAATATCATAATGCTTCTTTCAAAAGGGATGCCAAGGACAATAGAAGCCTTTAATTTTGGAAACTACTTAAATGACACCAGCTGTAAAGTTGTTGTTTACCTGGCAAGAGTGTCCCGGGGCCTCTCCGTCTGTACTAGCTGTCTCCTCACTGTGGTCCAGGCCATCACCATCAGTCCCAGACACTCCATGTGGCAGAGGCTCAACCTAAAGACACCACAGCACATTCTTTCCTCACTGCTCTGTCTGTGGATACTCAATTCCTTGATCAGCATGAACTTACCATATTACATTAAAAATGTCAATAGTTTGAACATAACACAGTTTAGAAAAGATGGCAATTATTGCTATTTTCTTCCTGAAAGCTGGATAACAAGATGGATTTTTCTCACCCTCATGATCCTGAGAGATGCAGTGTTCCAGGGTGCCATGGGAGGGGCTAGTGGCTACATGGTATTTCTTCTCCACAAGCACCACCAGCGTGTCTTCTACCTTCAGAACTCCAAGCTTCTCTACAGAACTCCGCCTGAGCTGAGAGCTGCTCAAAGTGTCCTCCTTCTGATGATGTGTTTTCTTTTCTTCTATTGGGCAGATTCTTTTATTTCTTTATTCTTTACATTGTCCATAGAGAATTATTCTACAACACTATATGTTCCAGGGTTCCTAACCATTGGTTATGCAGTTCTCAGCCCATTCATGCTGATTCATAGAGATGGACATGTGATTAAATGTTGTCACACTCATTAAGAGAGATCAGACATTGATAAATGTCATTGATCATTTCAGCAGGTAAAATAGAAAACTTGATAGTTTTGTTTTTCTGCACATAATACATAATCTAAGAGTATTTTAAGCACATAAGGTGGATTTTCACTCACCAAATGGTGGCAGTGCTTAGCTAATAATGAGGCAGAGGAAAGTTCTAAGCCTCAGCTGTCTCTTTGACCACCTTGGCATCCTCCATGATGGCAAGCTGATAGTCTCTTGTGTCTATAAATGTCATTCATGATCATTAGTTCAGGTAGCTGATAGAATCATGAGAAGCATCAAAAAGCAATAAGCATCAATACATATTAGAGGCAGTGTGTAAGAATAATAGTGAATCCCATTGAATTGTACCGTTAACAGGTTAACAATTATAATGAAAATAAATGAATTACATTAAATTTTGAGAAAAAATGACTTAGAAATTCTGCATAATTACTTTCAGAATCATACTTTGACCTATCTTTCAGTTTTAGATTCTATCTTGCAGATACAATTATTTATGTTTATTTTGTTTCAGTCTTAGTTTGAGTGTTTGAGATAATCTTTGTAGGTAGCTCTGACTCACTTAGAATTTACTGTCTGAACATGTTGAGCTTAGCCACAATGCTCCTTCTCCATTTACTTCTCAAACTGTGTATATCAGACTGTACTGGCTGGTTTTGTGTCAACTTGACATAAGCTGGAGTTATCACAGAGAAAGGAGTTTCAGGTGAGAAAATGCCTCCATGAGATCCAGTTGTAAGGCATTTTCTCAATTAGTGATCAAGGGGAGAGGTCCCTTTATGGCTGGTAGTCTTGGGCTCTATAAGAAAGCCAGATGAGCAAGCCAGTAAAAAGCATCCCTCCATGGCCTCTGCATCAGCTCCTGCTTCCTGACCTGCTTGAGTTCCAGTCCTGACTTCCTTTAGTGATGAATGTGGAAGAGTAAGCTGAATAAACCCTTTCTTCCCCAACTTGCTTCTTGGTCATGATGTTTGTGCAGGAATAGAAACTCTGACTAAGACACAGAAATACAGCAAAAACTTTCACACACTGCAACATTATTATTATTATTTTTTTTTTGAGACAGGGTTTCTCTGTGTAGCCCTGGCTGTCCTAGAACTCACTCTGTAGACCAGGCTGGCATCAAACTCAGAAATCCGCCTCTGCCTCCCACGTGCTAGGATTAAAGGTGTGAACCACCACTGCCCGACTGCAACATTATTTTCAAAACCCAATATCTAGTTATTTTAGAAAGCAACACAGATCTACCTCACATTTTTCTCATTGAACATATGAAAAAATGAGCAACTTCTATCTTTTACACTATGATACCTAAGGTGTACTTATAATTCATTTTTAAAAATCTATGCTAATTCTGTTAAAAATATAATATCAATATTTAGTTGCCTATTATTCAGTATGTGATCCATGGAAAGAATAAAAGTGAATGGAAAGTGTATCTGCCTCATTCAAGAGAACCTAAGTTAATGGAAGCATATGAAGATGAATTTCATAGTTTCCTCCCAGTGCTCACTGGATTATTAATCCATTCACATGAAATTTGTAAATAAACAAAATACCGACTTTACTAAAAAATACATACAGATGGTCATCAGGCATATGAGCAGTGTTCAATACTGATAGTACTCTGGGAAAGTCAAATGAAAACTACAAAGAGGATCTGGGCTGTTGACTTAAGCACTCAAGTGTTTTCTGAGCAAGCATGGGGGTCTGGATTCAATTACAAACTCCCATATTTAAAAAAAAAAAATCTGTGTTTTTTCTTAGTTCCTACTCTCAAAATATGAAGTAGATAGTGATTAAAACAGACACTAACATCACCCACTGGAAGACACACACACACACACACACACACACACACACACACACACACACACACACTGATCCATTTTATGAAAATATTTTTACATACATGAGACAGAAACTTTTGCTTGGCTTCACAGTCCAGTTAATAATATGTCTTCAGTTCCCTAAAGACTTTAGACTGATATCCTACTGTGGACTCCGCTTATTTATTTATTAGAATAATGTAATGAACAACCTTATCTGTCTTAAATTTCTCACGTAACTAGTCTTTACAACCTAAACTATTGTTTAGTTGCAATCCTTAAATTACATACTTCTCTATACCACTGACCCAGGAAATACCCCAGCCAAGATGGAGTTTCTATTGCTATAATAAAACACCATGACCAAAATCAACTTGGAGCATGGAGAGTTTATTTCAGCTCCCAGTTACAATTCATCAGCCAGAGAAGTTAGGACAGGAACTCAAGGCAAGAACCTGGAGGCCATGAAAGAGTACTCATTGACTTACTCCTCATGGCTTGCTCAGCCTACACTCTTTTTTATTGGTTATTTTATTTATTTACATATCAAATGTTATTCCCCGTCCTGGTTTCCCCTTCGCAAACCCCCATCCCATCTTATATACCCCAAGGTTATCTGCCTATTTATGGCACCATCCACAGTGAGCTATTCATCCCCCAATCATTAATCAAAAAGATGCCTCACAGGCTAGCCAACAGGCCAATTTCTTAACTGAGGTTCCTTCCCCCAGAATGACTTAAGCCTGTGTCAAGTAGAAATAAAACCAGTCAGCAAAGGACTGCCCTTTTGTTTATAACACGTGTATTATAAGTCTGTATCCTGTGTCAGGTACAGCTGTAGCTAACAGAGGAGATTTGTGACTAGAAGCCCTACTCCCAGACTAGATCAGTACATTCACTTCTAGAGAATTCAGTCATCTTTTTACATTCCTTTTCCACAGGGAAAGAGCCTCTCTGGCACTTATGATGAGTATTAGAAGCAACATTTGGAAAATAGATGAAATATAAAAGTGATGAATGTTCTTTGTGTTGATATTTTAAAAGGGCATTTCTACTAATTTTTAAATTATAAATACATTTCCCTTACTTAATTGATCAGCACTGGACATCAGACCCAGTACCTTGAATATGCTAGGCAAGTCCTTACTGGACTGTATCTCCAGGCCACACCTGATTTTAAATCATAGTTGTTGTTGTTGAACAAGTGAGGTATAAAATCATGTATATTGCAATGGATACAGACAGAGCAAGGTGAATCTCAAATCTGTCCAAGTCCATGGTTGGGATTGTCTAAGAGCAATATCCTAGGTGATTACCATCATGTTATATCCTGGGTTTAAAGGTGACATGTGGGAAATAAGGAAGTAACATGCTGTGTTTCAGAAGTTGGACCCATGATGACTCACCATTCAGATCTGATCAAGGTTCCCATATAGGCCTTGAGGTCACTCATTGGGAGATCCAGAGTTGTCTAAACCTCTTCTACAGTCCCTGAAAGAGCAATATCCCAGGATACTCTAAGTTTCCTTTCCTATTTACAGCCTATAATCTGATTTTGTTTTTATTAAGTGATATCCCTAGACATCTTTGGCTGATTCACTTACCTGTTGAATCCTAACCAGCAAGGCTATTCAAATCCCTTCAATATTTAGATCTACAAAGTGCTAGTAAATGTTTATAAGTAGATAAACACAAATTCAGTTTTCGGGAGGCAGGGTGAGGTCTGCCTGTCAAATCCTTTCCTTGTGAATGCTCATTTGAGTTCTCAATTTACTCAATAATTATAGAATTTCCCTATTCTAGCAAAATACCAGCATGAACATGTCCTAGGGTAGGCAAAGTGACACTTGTTGCTAATCCCAGCATGAAAGTAAGAAAATATTATAAATATGGCTGCTATGAACATAGTGGAGCATGTGTCCTTATTACATGTTGGAGCATCTTCTGGGTATATGCCCAGGAATGGTATAGCTGGGTCCTCATGTGTTACTATGCCCAATTTTCTGAGAAACCACCAGACTGATTCCCAGAGTGATTGTACCAGCTTGCAATCCCACCAGCAATGGAGGAGTGTTCCTCTTTCTCTACATCCTCACCAGTATCTGTTGTCACCTGAGTTTTCGATCTTAGCCATTCTGACTGGTGTGAGGTGGAATCTCAAGGTTGTTTTGATTTGCATTTCCCTGATGACTAAGGATGTTGAACATTTCTTTAGGTGCTTCTCAGCTCTTCGAGTTTCCTCAGTTGAGAATTCTGTTTAGCTCTGTTCCCCATTTTTTGCTCCAACATTTAATAAGGACACATGCTCCACTATGTTCATAGCAGTCATATATATAATAGCCAGAAGCTGAAAACATCCCAGATGTCCCTCAACAGAGGAATGGATACAGAAAATGTGGTACATTTACACAATGGAATACTACTCAGCTATTAAAAGCAATGACTTCATAAAATGCACAGGCAAATGGATGGAACTTGAAAATATTATTCTGAGTAAGGTAACTCAGTCACAAAAGAACAAACACGGTATGTACTCACTGATAAGTGGATATTAGCCCAAAAGTTCAGAATACCCAAGATTCAATTCACAGACCACATGAAGCCTAAGAAGAAGGAAGACCAAAATGTGGATCCTTCAGTGTTTTTTAGAAGTGTGAACAAAATACTCACAGGAGGAAATATGGAGATGAAGTGTGGAGCAGAAACTGAAGGAAAGGCCATCCAGAGACTGCACCACATGGGGATACATCCCATATACACCCAAATGTTTGTTCTTGTGGATGCTGGGAAGTGCTTGCTGATGGAAGCCTGATATGGCTGTCTCCTGAGAGGCTCTGCCAGAGCCTGACAAATACAGAACTGGAAGCTCGTAACCATTGCACTGAGCTCAGGGGTCCCTGATGGAGGAGTTGGAGAAGGGACTGAAGGAGCTGAGAGGGTTTGCAGCCCCATTGAGGGAGCAACAGTGTCAACAGGACAGACACCCCCCCCCGGAGCTCCTGGGGACTAGACCACCAATCAAAGAATACACATGGCCGGACCCATGGTGGTGGAAAGATATGTGGCAGTGGATGGCCTTGTTGAACATCAGTGGGAAGAGAGGCCCTTGGGCCTGAGGGTGTTCAATGCCCCAGTGTAGGTGAATGCCAGGGCAGGAGGACAGGAGGGGTTTGGTGGGGGAGCACCCTCATAGAGGCAGGGGGAAGGGGTATAGGATAGGGGTATTTGAAGGGAAGACCTGGAAAGGAGAAATCATTTTAAATGTAAATAAAGAAAATATCCAATCAAAGAATAAAAAAAGAAAGGAGAAAGTAAGAAAATAGCATGTTCTTGTTCTCACCAACCTGTAACATGCTGCATTTCATGGGTAATTGACTTAACTAATCACTACCAAGCATCTCACATGTGACACCAATATGTATCTTAAAACTTCAATTTCTTCTTATGCCTCCCACACACATGAAAACTGTTCAAAGTGACCCTCTTTCCAATGCTTTTTTCCCTTATCTCATTTGACAGGCTAGAATTTTCTTTAAGCTTCCCTTTAAAGGAACAACTCATGCTGTTACATATGTGACAGGTTCTTTTCTTTTTCTTTCACTTTACATCCCAATCACAGCCACCTCCTTCTTCTCTTCCCAGTTCCACCCTTACAAATCCTTTCAACCACTACCTCCTTCACTTCTCTAATGAGGAGACCCATGCCTTGTGTGCCACCCCACCCTAGGGCTTCTAGTCCCAGCAGGTCTAGGTACATCCTTGCCCACTGAGGCCCAACCAGGCAGTCCAAGAAGGGGGCAGAAGAGGATCAGGAAGGGGATATAGTTGCAGGGAAGAGAGTGCCTGCTCCACTTTTAGGGCCCAATGAAGACCGAGCTACACTTTTGCTACAAATGTGTAGGGGGTCTAGATACAGCTCCTGCATGCTTCCTGCTTGTTGACCCAGGCTCTGTGACCCCCCCATGGTCTCAAGTTAGTTGACTCTGTGAGTCTCCTTGTGGTGTCCTTGGCCCTTCTGACTTGCTCACCTCCATTCCCCACTCTTCCATGAGACTCCCTGAGCTCTGCCTATGTTTGGCTGTGAGTCTTTGCATCTGCCTCTGGATGAAACCTCTCAGGAGACAGTTATGCTAGGTTCCTGTCTGGAAGCATAGCAGACTATCATTAATAGTGTCAGAGGCTGGTTCTGTCACATGGAATGGGTCTCAAGTTGGGGCAGTCATTGGATGGCTGCTCCTTCAGTCTCTGCTCCATCTTTATCCCTGCACATCTTGTAGGCAAGACAGATTTTGGGTTGAAGATTTTGTGGGTGGATTGCTGTCCCCTTTTCTCCTATGGAAGCCCTGCCTGGCTCCAGGAGATGGCCACTTCAGTCTATATATCCCCCTCTGATAGGAATCCAAGCTAGGGTCACTTCCACACACTCCCTATAACTTCTCCCACCCAAGGCCTCCAGCTTGTCACCAGATATGCCCCACATCTTTTCCATTCTCACTCCCAGCCTTCTCCTGCACCCCTACTTGATCACCATACCCAGTCGCCCACTCCTCTCCTCTCCTACACAGATCCCTCTCTCCATTCACCTCTGGGGACTTTTTATTTGCCCTTCTGAGTGATATTCAATCATCTTCCATTCAGACCTCTTTTTTACCCATTCTCTTTGAATTTGTGGATTGTAGCATGGTTGTACTGCACTTTATGGTTACTCTTCACTTATAAGTGAGTACACACCATAAATGTATTTCTGGCTCTGGATTACCCACTCAGGATAATATTCTCAAGTTTCATTTACTTGCCTGCAAAATTTATGATGTCTTTGTTTTTAATAGATAAATAGTATTCCATTGAGTAAATGTATCACATTTTCTTTATCCATTCTTCAGTTGTGGGTTATCTAATTTGTTTCCACTTTCTGGCTATTACAATTAAAGCTTCTATGAACATGGGTGAGCATGTTTTCTTATGGTATTGCAGGGCATCCTTTGTGTATATGCCCAAGAGTGGTATAGCTGGGTCTTGAGGTAGAACTATTCCCAGATTTCTGAGAAACTGCCAAATTGATTTCCAAAGTGGATGTACAAGTTTGCACTCCCACCAGCAATGGAGAATAATTCTGTTTGCTCCACGTCCTTGCCAATATGTGATATCACTTGAGTTTTTT
>JAPYYD010005853.1:0-11687 GCA_028551405.1 Uromys caudimaculatus | reverse complement strand
TTGGCGGACCCTCAGAAAAATGGACATAATACTACTTGAGGACCCAGCTATACCTCTCCTGGGCATATACCCAGAAGATGCTCCAACATGTAATAAAGACACATGCTCCACTATGTTCATAGCAGCCATATTTATAATAGCCAGAAGCTGGAAACAACCCAGATGTCCCTCATCAGAGGAATGGATACAGAAAATGTGGTACACCTACACAATGGAGTACTACTCAGCTATTAAAAACAATGACTTAATGAAATTTGCAGGCAAATGGATGGACCTTGAAACTATCATCCTGAGCGAGGTAACTCAGTCACAAAAGAATGAACATGGTATGTACTCACTGATAAGTGGATATTAGCCTAAAATTTCAGAATGCCCACGTTTCACTTTACAGTAACCGCTGGACTGAGAGTGAGGTTCCATATGGAGGAGTTGGAGAAAAGACTGAAGGAGCTGAGGGAGTTTGCAGCCCCATAGAGGGAGCAACGGCTTCAACTGGCCTGACCCCCTCCCCCCCGGTCATCCTGGAGTTTGGACAACCAACCAAAGAATACACATCGAGGGACCTATGGTTGGGACCACATATGTGGCAGAGGATGGCCTCGTGGGCCATCAGGGAGAGGAGAGGCCCTTGGTCCTAAGGGTGTTAGAGGCCCCAGTAAAGGGGAATGTCAAGGTGAGAATGCAGGAATGGGTGGGCGGATGGGTGGGAGGTGGAATGCCCTCATAGAGGCAGGGAGGAGGAGGGGATAGGGGGTTTCCAAAGAGGAGACTTAGAAAAGGGGAAACATTGGAAATGTAAATAAAGTATCAAAATAAAAAGCTGGGGCATTTTTCCTAAGAAAACAATTCTTTTAGTAAAAGTGAAATTAATATACTGTATCCATTTATGACAGGCACAGCAATAAAATCTTTCTGGATAATAAAAAGAAAAAAGAAAACAATGTTTCCTTTTGAAAACTTTCATCAAACATATAATACATTAGTAAGACTCTATATTATAAAAAATAGTGAGATAGAAAATTTCCATACTCTAAATATGTAAAAAGTTATGCCAGGTTCTATAGGCAATACAAACATAAAAAGGAATATTATGAAGAAATTCTGAAACAAATATAATTTTTCCTTTTTTTTCATTAATTTGTTTATCACTTTATACCTGGATAGCAGCCTCCCTCCCTCCTGTCCTTACAGTTCTACCCTTAAAATTTCCTCCTCCCATTATTCCACCCCCTTCTACTTAGAGAAGGGAAATTCCACATTAGGTACTACCCCACCCTGGGACATCCAGTCTCAGCAAGGAACAAATGTTTAAGTGACTCCTTCTAATGAAGCTAACTTGAGATAAATAGAAAAACACAATATATCAATATTTAGTAATGATTTAAATCTATAATGATAAACTATTTGACAATGTCAGTCTTAGAGAGTTGTCCTATAGTGTGTACTATAGTATATATTTAAGAATAAGTTATAGCTGAAATAGTTCGAATGAGAAATTGCCCCATAGGCCTAAATGTTTGAATGTTTGACCATTTGTTGTTGGAACTGTTTGGGAAGGATTGTAGGGTGGGTGGGCTTTGAGGTTCTAGAAGCCCACATCATTCCCAGTTAGCTCTATGTCAATCTCTGACTTATGCTTGTGGATCAGATGTGAGTTGCCAGCTGGTACTCCAGTGTCATGTTGCCTGTTAGCTGCTGTGCTCCCTACCATGAGGACTGCGGACTCTAATCGTCTGTAAATTCAAACCCTCACATTAAATGCTTTCTTCAAAAATTCACTTGATCATCATATTCATCTGGACAATAAAAATGTAACTAAGACAGAAGTTGGTACCAGATAGTATGAGATTTTCATGGTAGGCCTGCCATGATAATTTTTGGAGGAAAATAAAAGATTTTAGGACATTGGACTTGCAATTTAATCCAATGTTTTAAGCATGTCTTAATGAGCTATCCTAGTAGAAGCTTAAAAGTCAATAGTATAGAAAGCATTTTTCAAGTCGGAGGCCAAGATTAAGAGGTTTCAGAGGGCAAAATACTAACAAGAGAGGGATAGCTAGAAGCAACGCTTGTGGTGTTTTAGCAGAGCATATAGCTGCAATTTGCTCTTGAGCCAAGAATGTTCTTAAGAGTGAATTAGAGTTTGGGTTAATATCATTGAAAAAGGAGATTTCAAAACAGCCTAATCTTAATTGCATTGTATGGCTATTAGTGATCACTCTTGTGCACATCTACCATGAAAAAGAGCTACTTCTTAAAAAAATATAAAACTTAGAAAAGGGGAGTCATCGGAAATGTAAATAAAAAAAAAGAAAGAAAGAAAGAAAGAAAAAAAGAGGAAAAAAAAAAAAAAACCTTACAGTTTGAAGAGAAATAGAGGACCAGGGAATGTAATGTAGGAGGCTTGGTTTGTGCTTAAAGAGATAAGAAGAACTAAAATAAAGGAGTGGTGTCCTCAGGGTCACACCCCACCCAGGTATTCCTGACATTTGGGGAAATAAAAAACCTAAGGAATTCTTTGTTCCTAAAGAACAACAATCTTTTGCTATAAAAATGCTTTTGTTTTATACAAATAAAAGTGTATATAAATGTATTTTATGGAGAAGAGGTGGTCCGGTTTCATCCAAAGCAAGCAGCAGAATTTGACAGCTTTAGCCACATGATTCTGACTCAAAAGTCATGAAGAAAACAAGAACATAGGGGTTGTAAAATTCTCTGATGCTTAGGAAAGCCTCTGAGTCAAGAGTTATGTTGAGAGTCTGTGTATGGAGGATCAGAGAAACAACTGTGTGTCACTGAAAAATAAAACCCGGATTATATTATAGATATAATACCAGAGCCTTGGGATGACTGCCTAGGACAGTTGCTAACAGGGTGTGGAACTTGCCAAGAAGAGAAGTGTGTTGCAGTCACCAAAGCCAAAAAGGTAAAACCAAATAAATCCTTTCACATCAGACATAAGTTACAGAATTGGAGTTTGGTCTGGGTTTTGTTTTGTTTTAGTCCAATTTTTCCCCACAATGCCCCAATTCCTTCCTTTTTGAATGTTGATGCATCTTGTGTGAATTTGTTTGTTGGAAATATGTAATTTGCATTTTGGTTTTGTAAGGGGTTACAATTAAGAAATTGACATAAGTCTTAGAGGAGATATTATACTTTTAAATAGTTTTAATACTGAAAGACCACAGGGACTTTTGAAGATGGATTAAATGCATTGGTTTCTCTTCATAGCTAGAGAAAAATAATTAATGCAATAGCATTTGAAAAGCTCTAGAAGTAAAGACTATTGAGTAGCTCCAGGTTGTATATGACTTTTGAATCCCTTACATCTGTTTTAGTAAAGAAAATCAAGAGAAGAACGAAGATGACAAGAAAACGTTAGAACAAAAGAAAGTAAGGAAGAAATGATGCCTAAGTCTGGAAAATAAACAACATATACAAAAAAATTCATAAATCAAATGAAACATCAATGGATGCCTGATAATATAAAGTTATCAATTTTATTATAACATTCAAAATACATCATTTTATATGTAGAGAAAGAGCCATGTACATTTTGCACTGAAAGGATTTGGGGTTATCACAGGAGATAATGTATTTGATATACTTAATATACCTAATGAAAACTAAGAAGAGTAGAGAAAATTCAAACAGAAAAGCATTATCTACCTGAAAGCTACGACTATTGCTACTTGTAGATTAAATGCTTATTTAGGAAATAAGGATCTGAATTATCATCAATTGTATAAATTATTGTATCAGATATTCTTCTATACATTTTGCACAGACAAGAAGATACCAATCCCTGTCTTGAAAAACCAAAAAAAAAAAAAAGATACCAATCAAAACATTCAGAAACAATTATATATTAACAATCCTCTTGACAAATTAGAAATTTAATCATATGGAATACTCCACAGCATATTCAAAAACTGCTAGATTTAATAAGTAAATTAAGCAAAACTGCTAGTCAATAGAGTAAGTTATATTTTGTGGCCCAGGAAATGGCTCAGTGGTTAAATAATATATATCATTTTTCCAGAAGACTCAAGATCAATTCCTATCTCAACAGCACTCTTACCATCACCTGTAACTAAAGCTACAAGAGACTCTCAACCTTTGGCCATGATGATATAGACTTGTGTATGAGTTTGTGTGCATGCAAATATACAAACACGCAGACACACACAAAAATATACACACATATAAATATACCAAGATTTTAAGTCACATTTCAAATAATAGAACAAAACTCAAAAATTATTTCAAGGTAAGCACAATGAATTGAAAACACAAGAGTCCAGAACATTTATTTTTATGTGTTGATGATATACTATATTTATGAAGTTTTAAATAAAATATTTAGTGCTATATTAAGCAAAACACAAACAAAGGCATTACAAGGACACTTTAAATTATTAAAAGGAAATATTTCAAAAGACTGAGCTAAAATATAATAGGCTAGTAAGTTAAAATATTCAGTGTTTTATAGGCCAGTGATCAATATTTATTCTGCAGACTTCATGCCTTCTGAAGACAAAGCCTGGAATTCTCTTTTTGTTTGTGTTTATGGATAAGATTACACTATGTAGATAAAAATTTAAATGACCAATATTACTTAAACGAAAAAACCCTAAATAATATAATTACAGTAATAATTATAGTTTATAATACATATATATATTATTTGTGTAATATAATTAAAATAGATTAAACAAAAAGGATAAAACAGGGATAGTTATCCATTTATTTTTATAAATTGTCAGATCATTCCATGGAGGGTACATGATACAAAAAAAAAAAAAAAAAAAAAGGTCTTTCTATTCAAACTGTAAAACTAACATAAAATGCATAATCTATGTAAAAACTATGAAATTTCTAGAACTGACCAAAGAGTATCTCAACGGTATATAGATATTGCAATAAAAATTACCTAAATCACTTTCTGAAAGGAAAATGTACTAAATTGGTTTTATTACATTTAATATATCTTATCTAGAGAACAGAAAAAGAAAAGAAAAAGAAAAAAAAAAAAAAAAAGAACAACCAAACAGTAGCCAAAAACTTAGAGACAATGCTTACATTATCAATCTCAGCAGACTCACATAAAATTATAATGAACTCACAGAAATCAATTGCTACAAAAAAACACAAATGGGGCAGACAATAACAGTATAGGGAACATCTCAGAACAGAAGATAAAAGGATGTTTGCAAGCAAATTCAACTCTATGCAGTGTCTCGAGTCATGCAGGAAATGGACCAAAGAGATGTCCCCCTCAATATTCACCAAGATGGTGAAATAAAAAATGCTGCAATTTGGATATAAAGTGAATAAATAAATAAATATTTTTTAAAAAGATGCTGCCAAATTTAAAATGTTGGAAGAAAACTTGAACTGTCTTTTCTTGCAGCAGTTAGAACACTATAAAAATGCACACCGGATTTTTTTTTCACACTGTCTGAAATTACACTTATCCTTTGACTTAGTAATTGCATCCCTAGGTATTTATCCAAGGATGAAAGGATACGTCAACCAGATACCTTGTACATGTTTGACTTTTGAAAAGTTATCTCTACAGCCCAAAGCAGGAATCAAAACAATGCACAGTCAATAAAATATAGAAAAACATATTAAATTGAGTGAAAATGTCAGACTCAACTGTTTACAGTGGTTGTGCCTGTTATAAACATATCTTTGAAATAAGCTAAATGTGTATATGTTATTTAGTAAATGAATAAGTTATGGTTTAAATGTTGATCCGGATACTATACAGCAATAGAATAGAGTCATTGTGTTGCTTGCAATTCTAAGAATTTAAGAGAGTGCACACTCTTGAAAGATGAAAAAGAGCTAAATAATACTATATCTATCATAAAGAACTAGAATGGATGATGTTTATTATGATGGGATTTAATGTAAAAGGCATATACACAAGATATTTAGGCTAACTGAAATTTTAACATCTCAATTGTATTTTGATTGCATTTAACTAAACTCATTGAGAATATAGATAACATGTGAATGCTTCAGCTATTGTAAATTTTAGCTATAATGGAAGATTTACAAGGTCATTGGCTTCCTTCTAGAACATACTGGAAAATGAATGTAGTACATACAATATTTTTATACACAGGTAACAGGTAATAGAAACAGAATACAGTTCTTTTGCTACATGCTCAAAACTCAATAATACAAAGACATCTATTTTTAAAATACCTGAAAATTCAAGTTATGAGTACATTTTGAGATGTTACTTCATGGTTTTAAAAAATATTTTCCTGGATAACTTTGAGCCCTCAAATATATGAAGTTAGCTTTATAATCTGAACATCAACCTTTTGACTTTGTGTTTTTCTAAACTTGATATGTTAGATATAAGTGACCAATTATATACATAATAATCTTATTGATAATTCATTATGATGAGGTAAGTGGTTCTCTAAATAAAGATAAAGTTCATAACAAACTCTTATACATCAGTTCTTTATTTCCTTGGATTTATTTATCTGGTAATTTTTCAATAGAATCATACAAGAGCCTAGCATAGCAGCTTTCTGAGAGGCACTACCAAACAGCTGACTGAAACAGATCATGATATTTAAAGGCAAACATTGGACAGTGTTAGAGACTCCTATGGAAGAGTTAGCAGAAAGATTGAAAGCTCTCAAGGAAATGGCAACTCCACAGGAAGACCAACAATTTCAACTAACCTGGACACTTGGGTGCTCCCGAAGACTGAGTCACCAACCAAAGAGCATATACAGGCTTGTTAGAAGCCCCCTGGGATATATATAAGAGAGCTACCATGTCTGGCTTCAATGGGAGAGGACACGCCTAATCCTGCAGAGTCTTGATGCACTAAGTAATAACAAGGGGGGAGCTACCCTTTCACAGGCACAAGGGAGGGGAAATGGGGGAAAAACAATCAGAGGGCCAACATTTGGGATGTGAATAGGTAGGTAGATAGATAGATAGATAGATAGATAGATAGATAGATAGATAGATGGATAGATAGACAGATAGACAGAGTTCACGGTGATACTTCCATACGTGCATGTGATGAATTTTGATGTTTGCCCTTGCTATTGTTTGTTACCACTAGTTCTTAGAGAATTTCATACAGTATATTTTGGCCATCTTCATTTCTTCCCAACTCTTCCTACAACCACACCAGTTTCCTTCTCCTCTTCTCCTCCTCTTTCTCCTTGTTCTCCTCTTCCTCCTCCTACTCCTCTTGTTCTTTTTGTCCAAAAAGTCCAATTTTCACATGTATATACTCTACAATATATGGTTAATATACCAGCAAACACACTCTTAATGAAAACTAATTATTCCTCTCCCTACAGCTGCCAATGGGAATTAATTCTTTGATTGAGAGTAGGAATTTGTACCCAAATCCCTTCTCAAAGGTGAGATTATTTCTGGCTTAAACAATTTTTTGTATGTTCTCATCCTTCTCTGTCAATCACCCATGAATATTGTATGTTTAATCCCACCTTTATTTCATGTTTTCCCCCCTCTAGCTTCCATTAAATGAGAAAAAACAAACATGTGATATCTGCCTTAATGGACCTCATTTCACTTAAAATGATAATCTGTAGTTCCTTCTATTTTCCTAAAAGCAATATGTTTTCTTTTATATTATTTATTTTTTTATTATTCTTTAATCTTTTCTACAGCCCAGTCATTATCCCCCTCCAGACCTGCTCTCTGACTGTTCCTCACCCCATACCTCCTCCCCTGTCTCCAAGAGTATCAAGAGGATGTCCTCACCCCTCCCACCTCCCCACCCCACCACCCCTCCCCACCCCTGAGGCCTCAGCTTGTTCCAATGTTTAGCTAATTCAACCACAGGGGTCCCTGGCTTCAAATTTTAATCTTGAGAACCTAGCCTAACATTAAAGGTGTATGTGCCTAATTTCAAAAAAAAAGCCTGGCCTTCTATAATGCTGAGTGCCTCTCTTGACTATTAAACTATACTTCACTTGGGTAGAATAAACCATTCAACTTTCTTCCTGTTAGCTGGTTTTCTGTGCGGTGAGTGATCAAATTAAGCTGAGTTATTATAGATGAGAGATACAAGTGAGAAATTATACCTGAGGTGAGGAATCAGATGCAAGGACATGTAAAAGATTATCCACAATTGTAACACAGACTCTGATTAAGGACATGCAAGATAGTTATTGGTAGCTGGTTAGTACTGATAAAGCTCTCATTTTTAAATGTAGTCATTAATATTTTGATGTGGAATTTTGATAAACAAAGAATGATACATATGTAATGCCCTTAAGTTAATACACGCATACATGTTTCAATAACAAACTGTCATCACAGCAGAAAGCAATGCAAACATTGATACTTTCTAAATGTTCTGTGAGCGGTATTATGATTGTTTGTAATATATTAGTTTGGAGACTTACTTAATGTTTGTGTGTGTGTGTGTGTGTGTGTGTGTGTGTGTGTGTGTGTGTGTGTGTAGTAAGAGCACAATATAAAATATATTCTCTTAAAATTAGAGGTTCAAAACAAGAACATTAACTATGGCCCTGGATTGTACTATAGGTCTTTGGAACTTTGTGCAGCAGAACTAAAATGTTTGGCTAGCTTCCTTCCATGATGATTATACATAAATATATAGGAATTCAAGACCCCTGAGTAGAACAGAAGCTTGTGTAAAATGTCAGCTCAGAAAAATATTCAGTCTGCTTCAACCAACCTTTCGGTGCAATGACACAAGCATCATAGAGATGCTTTAAAAGCATAAATAGCCTCCCAGCAGCAAATCCTGTCACCTACTGCTTGTGCTTCCCTCACAGGATACTTAATGATACAGAGATCTTAGAGCAAAACTGTCACACGCATGAAATGACACAGGCAGATAAGCGTATTAAAAGCTGTATGAGGTGCTAAGAAGGATTTGACTTTTGTTAGGCCATATTAAGTGCTTTTGAGACAGCTGATACAGACAATGCTATGTCTTTGTGTATTAATTTCATCTCTATGGCCAAATAATAAGATTGTGGGAAATAATATGAATACGGTAATCACCATATTCAAGTGTTGGAGCTTTGGGAATTGTTTAGTTTTTTTCTTTTAAATATCCAGTTGTTCTTTGGAATTACAAAATCAAATATGAGGAGGGCCTTTATGAATAAATAATAATACTTTTCACCTTCTGTGTTTAGCATTCCTTGAAGCTTGCCATGTGATACACTACACCCCACAGTACTCTGATAATAAGGAGGCTATCATCAAGTATAGTACCTTGACTTCTACCTTCAAACTTTAAATCAAACTGAATCTATTTTTTTTTACTATAAACATTCCCACCCTCATGAGTTATATTATAGCAAATGGCAAAGGAATAAGATAGACAAGAGCCATAGTGATTCTTCAAGTAAGTCTTGATGCCAAAGCACATGCAGAACCTCGGGGTCAAGTATACATGGTTAGGAATTAAAGAGAGTTTTAGCTACATATAGTTTTCAAGGCTAACATATGATACATAAGACTGTCTCTTTAACGAGGAAAAAAAAAGCACACACACACACACACACACACACACACACACACACACACACACACACACAGAAACCCAATACATATCCATTGTGTTGGCATTACAGTAGTTATTTCTATATACTGTGGGGACATACCTGAGAAAGGCAACTTAAGGAAAGAAGAGTTTACTTTGTTTCACAGCTTGAGAGAATAGCACCCATTATGTAAGAGAAGGCAAGGAAGTGCCTGTTTACATCATATCTACAATCAGGATACTGAGGGATACAAGTTGGTACTCATCTTGCTTTTGCCAGTGTTTTTGTTGCACTTTGATATTTGCCTATGGAAGGCCACCAACAGTGTCTGAGCTCTGTCTTCTTTCTTCAGTTAAATTTCTATAACAATACCCTCATAGAAAAATCCAGAGATGTGTCTCCTACCTATATGCTGTGAGGTTGACAACATTGATAAACCACCACATGTTTTAAGAGCTCTCCTTAGAGCAGAGCACAAGGCAACTGTCAGGGATCGTCCAACAGAGACATCATGAACACCACTTACTAAATAAAACTTATGTTTGGTCAAAAATATTAAAGATTTCACGAAAACCAAGAATTTAACAAAGTAAGGTATTTATCACAAGAAAATGGCAAGTATGACTAAAAAATAAATGTGAATAAAACCAAATGATCAAAAAGAGGAGAAAGAAATCAATGAGACTTCAAAGAGTAGAATTTTGCCCCAAATTCAAGACAAGAGATAAAGAAATATCGGCGGCTTATTCAGAACTTTAGAGGTAGAAGTGAAATTTTATTTCTGAGGGAGATAAAGCAATCCTCTTCAGCTTTGACCTTCTCATTCATAAATTCCTTCACACTAATAAACAGAATCATTGGTGACTCCTTTGTTCACAGCTTAAATGGTTTAACCCTGAACAAGTTAAAATAGCCTACCTTATTCAGACCCTATCTGCATTACAATCTTTTGTGCTAGATATGGGAAAACTGATAAACAAAATAAGTGGAATTTTAGAAGGCAAAAACAATTTTTGGAGATTGTGATTTTCTTTCAAAATATGCATGATAGGCTATGTGATTGAGGGTTAGTAAATTATTTTGAATTTAGAGTTGATAATGCTTCAACATTTACAATTTTTTCACCTTGAGAAAGGTTTACTTATATATAATTTATGTCATATTTTAGCAGAGAATTTTTTCAAATCTTCTGAGATATACGCAAAGTTTCCTAAATGTTTTCAGCTTAGGTGTATTTTATTATCACAATTTTAATTATATCTCCCTTGTCCCTTTACAGCCAGTCCAGTATCCTAGGTTCTATTATATGGGCACACAGGCATCAATAATTCTATGAAACCTGTTGCTTATGTTTCTATATGATGTTTTAAAAATTAAGCTTATATATAAATTGAATAACATTTTCTATTCTAGGCTCTTGAATTATTTTACATTCATTTTTTATGTGTGTACACTCATGTCAGGGCATGCATATTGAAGTCATGAGACAACTTCGATTGATCAATTGGTTATATATTTCTACTGCGTGGGTCCTTAACTCATGTCTTCAGGGTTGACAGCAAAAACCCTTATTCATTAAATCATCTTGATATCCCTTTTTAGTAATTTAAATGCCCATTTGATCAATTACAGTCTTATGGTTGCTTAATATGACCAAAATATTAAGTTTCTTATAGGCTACTTTTATTTTGGAAGAGAATTTTTGCTCATGACAATTCAATCCTCAGATAAAGTTTTCACAAATGTATACTCAATTGGTGTCACTATAACAAATTATGTCAGACTGGGTCATTTACAAATAGCAAATGAATTTAGTTTGGAGGTTAGGATATTTAACATGAAGCCATCAGTGTACTCACAATTTGCTCAATCGTCACTGTTACATAGATAGTCTTTCTTGTGAATTCACATTATAGAAAGGAAAAGCAAATAGCTTCAGTTTCTTTACAATTGTATAGTACTTACTTTTCAGAAGATTCAATTATATATATATATCTGTAAGGAGCGGTTAGAGTATTCGCCTTTACAAGAAGGCGCTGACCTCCGCTGTCGCTTTAAGGAAACTTGTGGATAGCGCGGGGTGGCTCGCCCGAAGCGCCTGTGCATTAAGGGTGTACGTGACTAATCACCGCCCACTCCCGGGGCGCG
>JAPYYD010005852.1:0-11687 GCA_028551405.1 Uromys caudimaculatus | reverse complement strand
TAAGTAAAAAGACTTCATATATACAGAGAAACTAAAGTTTAATGTTCATTGGATTCCTCCACATTTACAGAGAAAATCACTTCTAGGCTGCTCTAAAACACAGCTATGCATGTGGATATATTGCATTGCATGTGCTCCAATATGAATAGCGCTATTTCTTAACATTTTTCAGTTCTTATTTTCACAGTGTGTTAACTAGACTCTAAATATTTTTTTAGGTTATTATTTGTAGATTTATCCTTCAAAAAATGAAGTGATTGGAAGTACTTCCACCACAATATTTTCAGTTGTATTATTTTTCAGTCAACTTACCTTAGAGAAAAATTGATCTATCTGTTTCTATAGTGAGTTAATTAAAATGCTAGCATATAAATGTTAACATATGAAAGAAAGTAATGATATGTATTGGCTGTTAAGATGAAACTTTTTCTCCAGTCTTAAATTTTAATATGTCCTCCTTATAAGCATTTTTGATATCATATCTGTGACTAATTTAGTTTTTCAATATTGCCAAGAAAAACATGAACTGCAGGAAACTTTAAACCACCACCATAACTGCAGCACCATGCAAAGTGACATCGACTTAAAGGAAGAAATGCTGAGAAATAAGTCTATAGAGTGTCATCCACACAACGATCTTCTGGAATCCCTCATAAGAGAACAGAACAGATGGTACTATGAAACCAAGACTGTTTTAAAGTCCTCACAGCACACAGGTATGTGGTGGGGGTGGAATGTGAAGACAGATTTGCATTATTATCTATTGTTTCTTCCCTGGAAGCTTTGAAGTTCAACCAAGAGCTTATGATGATGCTGGTATTCTTTGTGTTAATTATTTGGGGACTCCTTTTTTCATGTAGGGTGCTGGAAACCCAGAAATCCTTGTTTGGATTAGGAGAATCTTAGAGTTTCTAGAAGTCGGTGTCTTTTTTGGCATTCCTACTGCTCCCTGGGGGATGGAATTACAAATCAGTGCCCCTGAGAATTTTGACTGTTTTGGACTATGGGAAAATCTGAATCTCGAACTTTGTTGCTGACAGGACATGGAAATTTTTCTTAAGAGTGTATTTATCAATTATTTGTCCTAAAATGGACTTGGAGCATTTACATAGATGCAGTTATAAAAATAATTTTGTCTGTCTTTCAGTGTCTGTCTATCTGTCTCTGTTTCTCTGTTTCTCTGTGTCTCGGTCTCTGTGTCTCTGTCTATCTCTCTCTCTCTCTCTCTCTCTCTCCTTCTCTCTCTGTGTGTGTGTGTGTGTGTGTGTCTGTGTGCCTGTATTCCATATTAATTGTTTTGAGAGAGTTGTTATGTTACAAACATAACAAAGGTACCTCCCCTAGAGCAGACATGGGAACTTTACCATGGTGTGCACACATTGCAATTCTGTCAGTGGCACAGTAAATGAAGATAGAAAGATGGAAATATCAAGTGCCACAAGGAACATTTCTTACCCTTCATCCTGACTGGTCATCTTTAACTGACACAGTTTATCAATCATCATTAAATATTTTTTTCAGCATTTAGATTTTACAAAAGCCTATTGCATATAATCTCAAGACACTGTGTTATTCAGATGTGACAATTCTCATTATGTAAGGACTAATATATTTAAAATTGCTACATTAATAAATTTGTGACAGAATAAAAGCAACAAAAACATCTTTGAAATATTCCAGAGCCATGGAAAATGTGTTGTGTTATTACTTTAAAGTAACTTCATGATCTGAAAAGGGCAGCATAATGATGGAATGCCTATGATTTTGAGGTTAAGGGAGGAGGATTATAACTGTCAGGACAATGCGGACATCCTAGCAAATTCCAGGCCAGCCTGAGCTACACATGGTACCTCTTCACAGAAAATGAAGGTTGGATATAAAGTTTGTTAACAGAGTATGGCCATTCCCAGCCGCTCACAAAAAATATTCATATTGAAGTGTTCTTGATACCCAAACTGCACATATTTTAATGTATTGACCTTGAAACATTTGTGAATGTGGGCATACCATTGAAGGCATCAACATAATCAGGAGACCGGACTATGAACAGCAAAATCTCCTTTGTATGTCTCTTATTTCTCTTAAGGTAAGAGCATGTAACACAGACCTTGGCACAATGCACATTGTGTGGACCGGTGCTGGTACAACGCATTACTACAGATCTAGAAATCTGACATCAGTTTAGCTGCCTCTGAGTAGCAAGTGCTTATTGCCTCTTCTCCAGCCCCTGGTATCTTACAAGCTTCTGCTTCATAGAGTTGGGCTGTTTTTGAAACCTGATCTGCATGAAATGATAAACTTGGTCCTATATCTGGTGTGTTTCACTTTGCACACACTCCTCAAATCCATCCATGTTCATCATATATATCAACATCTCTCTTTTGGGTTTTAATGTGAGACATGATGTCTTTCTCCAGGCCGGGGTGACTGGAACTCACTGTATTACCAAGGCTGGTCTGGAATTCACCACTTAGCCTAGGTCAGTCTTAAACTGGTGATGACCGTACTGTCTCTCTTTTTGGAGTGTTCAGGTTATAGACGTAAGTCATCATGCTGGGCTGACTGATTTCCCTTTAAAGGATAAATAGTATTCTTTTGTGTGTTTGTGCTACATTCTCTCTACTGATTCATCAGTGATTGCCACATAATATGTTTTTGTATCTCTACTGTTATAAACAATGTTGCATAGATCATGGGAACACATGGGTCTCTGTGCATTATAGAATCTCAATTTCAGAGACCAGTGAGATTTTAATTTATTTTACACAGGCTTAACAAATACATTGTTCTGGTAACAGAATACCAGAAAATAATAAGTTTAACTATCTACCTTCTCTGTTGTAGGCAGCAAAGTTGAAAAACACTGGTTCTGCTATGGTACAAAATGTTATTATTTCATCATGGATAGAAAAACGTGGAGTGAATGTAAAGAAGCCTGCCAGAATTCCAGGTTATCCCTTCTGAAGATAGTAGATGAGCATGAACTGGTACTGAAGATACTTACTTGCCCCTTTATTCTCTTAGACTGTCTCTAACCCTAAATAATGAGATACTCATTCCAGTTTTTTTGTTGTTTGTTTTGTTTTTTGTTTGTATATGGCTTTCCTGTAATGTGAACAAAACTGTGGGACACAGGTCTGTTAAGAGGAGACTAGTTTCTACAGAGACAAGACAAGAGCATAAGTGATGTACAGGCTACAGCTTTTGGGATAGTACCAGCTCCAGTTGTTCTGGACCCACAGGAAGACGTCACCGTACATGTGCATGGAAGCCCCATGAATGTTCTTTGTTTGGTGGTTCTGACTCTGAGAGACACCTGGGTCCAGGATAGCTAATTCTGTTGGTCTTCATGTGGAGTTCCTATCCCATTCAGAGCCCACTGTCTTTTCACATCCTTTTCTATAAGAGTCCCAAGTTGCATCCAATATTTGGCTGTGGGTGTCAGGGTATGTATGAATCAGCTGCTGGAAGAAGTCTCACAGAGGATAGCCATGATAGACTCCTGTCTGCAAGCATAACAGTGTATCTTTAATAGGGTCAGGAATTGATGCTTTTCCATGGTATGGGTCTCAGGTTGAGCTGGTTATTAGTTGGCTGTTTCCTCAGTCTTTGCTCCATCCCCAGTCCCTGCATTTCTTGTACACAGAATAAATTTTGGGTTAAAAGTTTTGTGGATGTGTTGGTATCCCTATCACTCCCCAGGGGTTCTTTCCTGGCCATAAGAGGCAGCCTCCCCAGGCTACATAGAGTCCCAGCTAATGATATCACCATTGATTCTTGTGTGCTTCCTCTATCACTGGTTTTCATCTCTTCCTTGAAATGTCCCCTACCACCTGCCCCATCAGTTGCAGATTTCTATTCAGTCTCATGGCCATCAGACCATCACCCCACCCATCCCCACATGGAACCTGAAACCCCACAACCCCTCATGATCCTGCTACCACCCAGTTCCCTCCCTCCATCAGCCTTTTATGACCATTCCATTCCTGCTTCCAAGTTAGACTTAAGCATCCTTACTTGTGCCCTTCTTCCTGTCCAGCCACTTGAGTCTGTGAAGTGTAGTATGGGCATTCTGTATTTTATGTCTAATGTCCACTTATAAGTGAATACATACCATGCATATCCTTTTGGAACTTGGTTACCTCACACAGTATGATATTCTCAAGTTCCGTCCATTTGCCTGCAAAATGTTTTTCACAGCTGAATAGCATTCCATTGTGTAGATGTACCACATTCTTTATCCATTCTTCCTTTGAGGGAATCTAAGTTGTTTCCACTTTCTGGCTATTATGAAGAAAACTGCTATGAATAGTCAAGTGTCTTTGTGGGATGGTGGAGTATCTTTTTATCATATGCCCAGGAGTGGTATAGCTGTTTCTTGAAGTAGAACTATTGCCAGTTTTCTGTGAAGTAAACAAATTGATTTACAAAGTGGTTGTACCCGTTGGCACTCCTAACAGCCATGGAGGAGGGTTCCCCTTGCTCCACATCCTTGCCAGCATGTGCTATCATTTCAGTTTTTGATCTTAGCCATTCCTATTGGTATAAAGTGAGATCTCAGAGTTGTGCTGATCTGCATTTTTCTGGTGGCATATGACTTTGAACATTTCTTAATGTGCTTCTTGGACATTTGAGATTTCTATGTTGAGATTTCTAATGTTTAGCTCAAGCATAGAAGATGCAAGAGAAGAAATTGATATATCCGTTAATGAAAATGCTAAATCTAGAAATTCCTGCCTTAAGCAGGAAGATTGTGAACTCAAGGCCAGCTTTGGTTACATAGTAAGCCTTGGTCTAAGAAACACAGTCACAAATCATGACACGATCCCAATATCTCAGAAAACCTAAAACTTTTATTTTAAATTAATCATTGAACTGACATAAGTTTTGATTTAAATGTGCTACTAGTAGGAATTCACTATAGAAAATGAACATAGTGGGACAGGGGGTTGGGGGGAGGACAGGAAAGCAGATAATGACACAGGAATGCTACTAACTTTTCCTGCGTGTTCTCTCACCCAACAGAAATTTCATCATAAGGTCTGTTGTTCCCTTTACAGAAGTTCCTTCAGCTCCAAGTTATTCCAGGCACTTACTGGATTGGATTGTCATAGGATAATAAACAAAAGGATTGGGCATGGATTGGCAATGGTCCATCTAAACTGTGAGTTTCCAGAACCCTTCAGACTCTAACAGTGGTGCGGGAATTGGGAGGGTTGTGTGCAAAGACTTTTCTCTGATTTCCCATGGCTTTCCTCATTTTCTATGGAGCTCATGGATAAGGACAAGTTGCATAAGGCAGTGTCTGTGCATGTGTTACAGACAGAAAATGTATGGTTTAGGAGCTGATGAAAAGTGGCTTAATACTGCATTCAACTCAGGATCATGTCTACCACCCCCTGATATTTCATTTATTTACATTTCAAATGTTATCCCCTTTCCTGGTTTCCTCTTCTGACACTCTCTATCCCATCTCCCCTCCCCCTGCTTCTATGAGGGTGCTCCCCCACCCACTACCCACTCTTGCCTCCCCACTCTGGCATTCCTGTTCATGGGCATTGAGCCTTCTCAGGACCAAGGGCCTCTCCTCACATTGATTGCCTGACAAGGCCATCCTCTGCTATATATACAGCTGGGGCTGTGGGTTACTTCATGTGTACTCTTTGGATGGTGGTTTAGTCCCTGGGAGCTCCGCAGGGGGGCGTCTGGTTGGTTGATATTGTTGTTCTTCCTATGGTGTTGCAAACGTCTTCAGCTCCTGAAGTCCTTTCTCTCAAGCCTTCATTGGGGACCCTGTGTTCAGTCCAATAGTTAGCTATGAGCATCCACCTCTTTATTTGTCAGGCTCTGGCAGAGCCTTTCAGGAGACAGTTATATCAGGCTCCTATAAGCAAGCACTTCTTAGCATCTAAATTGTGTCTGTGTTTGGTGTCTGCAAAGGGAACTAGAATGTCAACAACTTAAGATGGTCTGAAGTGACTGAATGATCATGACAGATACAATGAGTGTGAGTCTCTCAGAAATTCATGTGACATATTTGCTGTTGTTAGCTTATATAATTGTTGGCCATTTATAAATATAAGAACATGTTTATATGCATATGGTAACATAGAGTTAGGTGCCAGAGGGAGAGATAATGCCTCCATCCAGGTTCAGAGTTTTTTGTGGACATTGTTAGTACAGGTCTAGGTGAGCATCATTATGAGTGTAAAGTTAAGAGCTCATGATGCAGAATACGTGCTTCATGTGTGTCTGTGAATAGTTAGTGTCTGTTGTATCCCTGTCCTCTTTGCCCATGTTCAGCTTACATCCTTCATTGATTACCCCGATATGGATATCTCATGCCTGGCTGATGTGTCCACTTATTCCTACTGCAGCTTCCCTCTCCTGTAAATTATTCATGGCCACATGACTTTCATTTATCTTCCTTTTCTGTTTCTATGGTAAATCGAAATCCTCTGTTTCTTCCTGGTTTTAATCCAAAGTGAAAGAAAGTTAATCATTCCTTAAAGTTTTATCCCTACCATTTCTGCTCTAAGGAGGTTGGTGGATGTCCTTCTCTGTTTGGTATTCTTTGACATAGATTTTTACTAGACTAACCTGGTTCAAATTCACTGTATTTCCCAAACATGCTTTGAATTCTTGAACTTCATAGATTCATTATTTCACATGACCATTTCACATAGATGAACTGTTCTTCTTGCTCTGACATTTAGGAGAAAGAGAGACTGCCAGGCTATGATGATATTTTGAAGTTTCAGCTCTGCTGCAGCCTAAGCCTGTATAGGAATCTCCTTACTGAGCATTCGTAAATGAATCGAGTGAAGTTTTAATTATTAGTTATTATTTGAGTAGGGTCTCGCTCTATAGCCTAGTCTGACCTGGTTATAATCTTCCTACTCTAGCCTGCCCCGCCTTTCCTAGTGCCTTATTGTTTAGTCTAGATTTTACAGTACATTTTCCCAAGATTGTAGTTGTAGCACTTGCAGGGAAGTCTGTGAATCTCATGGTTCAGTGAAGTCCCATTGTCTCTGGGGCAGGGAAGCAAGAACAACAGCAGCAGTTACAAACCCTCTACTGTGACTGTATTCCAAACTTCCCATTTCCTCTAAAAATGAGGTATATACTACCTTGTCTGTGACCTATGTAATGCATTTCTTCTTTTTATCTGTTGTTTTTGCAAAGAATATCAGAGGAAATCAACTTTAATATAAAATTATCCATTAGAAATATTGAAAAATATGTTTACTTCCTCATGAAATATTAACACTGCAGTATATATGAAGAGTTAAGTTGTGAACAAAAGACAATTTTTATTTTTCATTCATATTTCATTTAATTTTTGGGTCATGTACACACATGTACATGTGAATTTTAGAGCACAAGTGAGGCTGGAAAAAAAACTGAGGGAGTTATTTCGCTACTACTTTGTGAGGTCTGAAGTCTGACTACATATTGTCAGGTTTGGTGAGGCACGTTACTGGCCCAAGACCTTTTTTTAAAATGAGTTTAGAGAAAATTAACAGTTTTCATTGATACACTTATGATTAAGTCTACATTCTGTACATTTTGGTCAATAAATCTTGTTTTTAAAACCTTGGGCTAGGCCAATATAAGATTATAAGAATTTGAGTATATAGAGATATTGTTATGGGCTTCTATTTGTTAGTTAGTTGGTTGGTTATTGTTAATTTTTGGGCATAGGAGAATTTATACCTTTGGAATGCATTTACTGCTGTAAAATATATGTTTAGAATTGATCAATAGTTGCCTAACTAGTTCAAGAAACTCATTTAAACTTCCATAATCTACATTATGTCCTCATTCACTCTCTCTCTCTCTCAGATCCATTTGATGAAAGTTGAAATCTCATAGTAGTATTCGCTGCAGCCAGCGGCTTGTGATAGCACAAGACTCACTGTCTTATAGGTTCATGAGTTTAGGGGACAGTTTAGGCTTCACAGTATGTTTGACATCACTGTGTGATACAGAGTGAGACTCTGTCTTATGAAGCCTAACAATAATAATGATAATGATAATAATATGAAGCTATCCAGAAATACTTTCTTGGGTGAAGCAATTTCATTTATAGCATCATAATAAACCTCAAAAATTCAATGTAATATGTCTTAATCCATAACCCATATTCATAACTGTCAGTCTTATGAACCATGTCACTTTCAAATTTTCTTCATCTTCAGGATCATACAGAGCATTCCCTGTAATGTTCTTTAATTTGGAAATGATTTGGATCATTTTTTCTTTGATCATTTGTTTGACAGTTACATTTTAAAAAATCAAGTCTTGAAGTTGGGGTCTGCATGTAATAAAATGCACCCACTGCATGTTGGGAGATGTTTGAATTTTAACAAATATTTACACCTTTTCAAGCACCATTGTGCAAACAAGTTTTAAGTGAACTGAGAGAAGCTAGTGTCATGTGAGAGGAGGGAATCTTAATTGAGAAAATGCCTCAATAAGATATGACTGTAAGGCAGCCTGTAGGTCCTTTTCTTAGTTACTGATGTGAGAGAACCCAGCCTATTTTGGGTATCACCCCTGGGATGGTGGTGTTGGCTACACTAAGAAAATAGGTTGAGCAAATTTTGGGGAGCAAGACAGTAAGTTGCACTCCTTCCTGACATCTGCATGAGATTGTGCTTCCCAGCTCCTGCCAGGCTTGGCTCTTGCCCTGACTTCCTTCCATTGTGGATGGTAATGTAGGAGTTTAAGCAAAATAAATCTGTCCTCCCCAAGTTGTTTTGGCCCTGGGGTTTTATCACAGCAATAGAAAACCATCAAATTAAAGCATCAATTTTGCTACCCTTTAAAGTTCTTTTCTGAACCTTGTTCCACACCTGGCCCTGGACAAGCAGACATGTGCTCTCATGTACTATAAATGGGTTTGGCCTAGTGCAGAGTGTCTTGTTCTGTGTCCAGATTTGTGATTGACTCTATGTTTCCCTTCATCTTTCCCTATTACTGTCATTATGGTGGTTTCACTAACTCAAGCTGTTTTCTTAGATCAGTGTTTCATTCTCCTTCTTACGAAACACTTTTGCACTGCCAAAATATTCCACAGTATGGCTGTCTAATGTGCATATCCATCCCTATTGTCGTTTACCTGTTTTGTCTATGCCCCGAACAACATTTGGTTTAATATATGTTCTTTGTTTTAAATTCCTAAATATGTTAAATATGAACATTCCATTTATCCTCATTGTAATCCTGTAGTTCATATGCAGTGACATATTTTGCTAAAGACTGATCACTTTGAAGTCTCAGTCCCCTGTATTTAGGTTGGATTTCATTTATTTTTCTTCTTTGACAGAATCTCATTAACTGAGTCCAGCCTCAAACTCACTATGTATTAAAGGTTAGCCTTAAAACTTGAATCCTCCTACCTTCATCAACCAAAACCTAGGAATACAATTGTATCTCACTAGGCCTGGATGTATTAATATTGGGGCTCTCCATTCTGAGTGCATTCTTTAGTCAGATATCTCTATTGGGGATAAAACTGGCTGCAGTACTTCTCTGAAAAACTGAGGATTGGTCCAATGCCTGCTAATATCTCAGTCTGAGTAGAAATCAGACATATGCCGGTTTATATAAGAAAATCTTAATTATTAAATAATTACTTCTGTTTCAGGCTATGTGCTAATTTGCTCTGTTTTTATTTTTATTTTTCTCTTATTGGATATTTTCTTTATTTACATTTCAGATGTTATCCCCTTACCCAGGTTCCCCTCCAGAAACCCCCTATACCAACCCCCTCCCCCTATTTCTATGATGGTTCTCCCTCCCCCACAATTCCGACGTAGCTCTATACACCATTTATTAGTAGAATAATTTGATTCTCTGAAGTTTACTTCTTGAGTTCTTTGTATATATTATATATTAGCCCTCTATCAGACTCAGGATGCGTAAAGATCTTTTCCCAATCTGTTGGTTGCTATTTTGTCCTATTGACAGCGTCCTTTGCCTTACAGAAGCTTTGCAATTTTATGAGGTCCCATTTGTGGATTCTTGATCTTAGAGCATAAGCCATTGGTGTTCTGTTCAGGAAAATTTCCCCTCTGCTCATGTATTAGAGACTCTTCCTCACTTTCTCTTCTATTAGTTTCAGTATATTAATTTATTTTTTTATTTTGCAACAATTCTTTTTAAAGAAGGATATTTATGGCCTTTAATATACCATTCTGCAGATTACCATGTTTCTGTGAAGGCCCATTAGCTAGAATGGGGGAAAGGCAACAGGAGCACACAGTCCCAAAGATTGGTTAAAAACCTGCATCTGTGATTGTATTTCAAATCTTCCCTTTCTCTTTAAAACAGGAGCATATAAGACTGTGTCCTATGTGTCACACACATCTATTGTAATTTTTAAAAGTTGTAATGTGTGCCACGCATGTATCTGTAGGATTAACAGTGAAAATGGCCATTTTACCAAAAGCAATTGGCAGATTCAATGCAATGCCCATCAAAATTCCAACACAATTCTTTATAGACCTTGAAAGAGATACTCTCAACTTCACTTGGAGAAACAAAAAGCCCATAAGCTACATGATAGCTAAACTAATCCTGTAAAATAAAAGCTACACTGGCTATAATTTTAACAGTAGCTGAATCACAATAGAGTTATTTCCATAGACCTTGTTGCTGGTTGTCTCGTCCCCCTCAGCCAACGAGGAGAAAAAACGCTACTACTGAGATCTTCTTCAAGCAGTTTATTTCGGGTTCCTTGTACAAGCTTCTTTCTTATTACTTACCTCCCTCTTACTTTTCTCTTTCCCCTACCACGGCTTTTATCTACTTATGCCAAGCAATCAAACTGAGCCACGTAGACTCTGCAGATTGGCTACTCTAAGCGGCTATGTAATTCACCACCCACAGTCATAAAGAAAATGTTTACCACCTGCAGGCAAAATGTTTACCACCTGCAGCCATAATGTTTACCACCTGCAGGGTGGCGTCAGGCAGGAAACCGGCACCATCTTTAAGGAGTGGCAGCAGCTCCCTACGGTTCCCCCTTTTTGTTTTATTAAATCAGCAATAGTGCAGGCACCAGCAACTTATCCCGACATTTTTTCGAGTACCATCTGTCTTAGGTCATTCCGACATTATCACTGCCTTACCCGTCATTGAGTAACCTTGTCATTCTCAAGGTCCTCTGTCTTAGGTTGGTCAGTGTAAGCGGAAAGTTGCCCGTCTCTGATAAGCACTCATCAAGTCAGGTAAGGAATTCCACTAGTTGTGGGGTTTATAGAGCCCTCACACTCTGGTCTGGGAATGAATCTAATTGCTGCAAAATTATAGGTCCTGAATGACCATGAGCCAGGCTTGGGGAAACTGTCCTGCTTCAATGGCTGTGAATGCCTGAACGACCATAGCAGCATGCCCCCGTTGAGCAAACCTTATCTTACAGAGACACCATAGACCCAGAAAAGAAACGAGGCATAAGAGCACAGCCAACGCTCCCATTCCTGCCCACTCTTTGAGATGATTCATGGCTTTTCCAATCCATGATGATAATCCGTCTGCCAGCCCTGCATCCACGCATGTCAAATTCACCATGGCAATGGAGACCCGCAGCTCCTCCATGACAGTATCAAAGCCCTGAAACCAATTACCTAGGAGATAATTAGACAATTGCTTCGACAGGTTAGCAGCACATGTAAAATTAT
>JAPYYD010005851.1:0-11689 GCA_028551405.1 Uromys caudimaculatus | reverse complement strand
ATTGTGTCCTGGATTTCATGGATGTTTTGGGTCAGAAGCTTTTTGCATTTTGCATTTTCTTTTACTGTTGTGTCGATGTTATCTATGGTATCTTCTGCTCCTGAGATTCTCTCTTCTATTTCTTGTATTTTGTTGGTGATGCTTACATCAATGGTTCCTGATCTCTTTCCTAGGTTTTCTAACTCCAGGGTTGTCTCCCTTTGTGATTTCTTTATTGTTTCTATTTCTATTTTTAGCTCCTGGATAGTTTTGTGCATTTCATTTGTCTGTTTGATTGTGTTTTCTTGAAATTCTGCCTGTTTGATTGAGTTTTCCTGTAATTCTTTAATGGATTTTTGTGTTTCCTCTTGAAAGGCTTCTCGTTGTTTATCCCTGTTCTCTTGCATTTCTTTAAGGGTGTTATTCATTTCTTTCTTCACGTCTTCTATCATCCTCATGAGAAATGATTTTAAATCTGAATCTTGCTTTTCTGGTGTGTTGGTGTATCTAGGGCTTTCTGTGGTGGGAGAGCTGGGTTCTGATTGTGCAGAGTACTCTTGTTTTCTGTTCTTTATGTTCTTGCCCTTGCCTTTTGCCTTTTGTTGACTCTATTGTTAGCTGATCTTACTCTGTCTGGTTGTGGCTTGCCACTCCTGCAGGTCTCTGTGTCAGTACTCCTTGAAGACCAGCTCTCTCTGAGAGGTGTTTGGGTTTGGAGAGCTGTGGCACCAGGTCTGGTCTCGGTCCTTGTGTCTCGTGGGTTCAGGACAGTTCCTGGTGAGCTGTGGGGCGTATCTTTGGCCCTCTCCTAGCTTTTCTGAGCTCCTGAGAGGGATCTTTGTCCCGGCGCTAATTTGCTGTCAGATTCCTTGTATTTCCTTCTCCTTATACCTTATAAAAGCTTGGAAATAAAGTTAATCTTTGGAGCTTGATCAGAGGGATTCTGTCTTGCTCCCAGATATCTCTGCTTCTTGTCTCATCCCCATCTGTCAGTCCCCTCCTTAGGTTCACAACGAACCCCTCGGGCCAGGGCAAATAGGCAGAAACTTGAAACAACCCTGATATCACTCAACCAAAGAATGGAGAGGGAATATGTGGTTCATTTACAAAATGAAATACTACTCAGTTATTATAAACAAGAACATCATGAAATTTGCAGGCAAATGGATGGAGCTAGAAAATACCGTACTAAGTGAGGTAACTCAGACTCAAAAGGACATGTGTGATATATACTCACTTATAAATGAATATTAGCCATAAAATACAGTGTATCCAAACTATAATTCACAGATGCAAAGAAGCTAAATAACAAGCAAGGAACAAGTAAAAATTCTTGAATCTCACTTATATGGGGAAATAAATACTCTTTGGAGGCAGATAGAGGGAGGAAACTGGGTAGGAGAGGGGATGGGGAAAATGGGGGGATCAAATGTGGGGAGAGAAGGGAGAAAGGTCTGGGAGAGGGAATGGAAATCAGCGGTTGGGTGGTGGAGGGATCATGTCTACAATGTGTCAGAGACCTGGGATTGGGGATGGTCCTGTGAGTTTAGGAGGTTACTCCTAGCAGTGAGTATTATGGAGTCTGAAGTGATCACCTCCTGTAACAAGGCAGGACTTCCAGTGGAGGGATGAGGATACCTATTCACCCACAAAACCTTTGACCCAAAATTTGTCTTGCCTACAATAATTGCAGGGACAAAGATGGAGCAGAGACTGACGGTATGTCCAACTAAAGACTGGTCCAACTTGAGACCCAGCCCGTGGGCAAGAACCAATTCCTGACACTATTAATGATCTTGTTTTGCTTGTAGACAGAAGACTAACATAACTGTCTTCCAAGAGGCTCCACCCAGCAGCTGACTGAAATAGATGCAGAGACCCACATTATGCCAAACATTGGATGGAGCTCAGAGAGTCTTGAGGAAGAGTTGGGGGAAGTATTTAGGGATTAGGTGGGGATAGGAACTCTACAGGCAGACCAACAGAGTCAAACTAACTTGGACTCTGGAGGGCTTCCAGAACTACTAACCAAAGAGCATACTTGGGTTGGACCTAGCCCCTCTCCTCACAATTATGTAGCAGAGCAGCTTGGTTATCGTTAGGATTTCCAAACAACAGGAACTGGGTGTTGAGTTAACGTGGTGTGTGTCCCCGCATCTGCCCCAAGGCTCGGGCCTCTGGGGGAGTTGAGATGAAGGAAGTTTGACCGAGCTCACCCCACGGCACTATGGGGTGAGTGCTGGGCTGTGAAAAGCCACAGGACACCACCCTGGGGTGGGGAGAGCACGATCTGTGGTCCTGAGGATTACACAGAGCTGGCTCTATCTGGTTCTCAGGCTCTTGGGCATCCCAGGCCCCGCTGGATACTGAGGAAGAGCTGAGAATGGAGTGGGGGCCCCATGGGCTGGATCTAGCCTGGGGCCAAGGGGGGAAATGTGGGGAGGAGCCTGGCTGAGTCCCACCAGGGACCAAGTCTTTGGCTTGTCAGCAGTTAGCTGGCTTGATTTGATAGAGGCTGTGGCTGGGAGCACGGAGAGGTCTTCTGCAGGAGACGAGACACAGCTTTTTAGTTAAGGCCTGTACCACTGTTCCCCATGGCAGATTCTAATGAAGAGAGACAGTCCATGGTTTTAGGGCATTTATTGTCTTGGCAGAGAGTGGTGATGAGTGAAACCATACCCCACAAATTCAGGGCAGGCCTGAAGTTAATATACCTTTTACAGGGAGGAGTGTCTGGGAAGGGGTGTTTATTGGCTAAGGCTCTAGGTACTTCATTAAAATGGGGATGCCTTGAGGCTACATGATCACACCTCTACCTGTGGAGGGGTTTGGGGCATTGGCCTTATATGACTGATGGTCACAGACCTATGGAGAGCTGCAGCCTCATATCAGGAGCCTGGGGCCCAGGAGCAAGGCAAAATGTCTTACAGTCCCTTGTGTGGTTATCACCTGCTGGGGACCCCCTACTGGGTCTAAGGGGTTTTAAACCTTAACTCAACCAGAAACCAGGCTGTCTTTCATGGTCCTAAAGCTAGGGGTGTCCCCGAGTCTGTTGCTTGCCTGTGAATTTTGTTCCCCTAACCAGGTTGCCTTGTCTGACCCTCAGTGAGAGAGACTGTGCCCAGTCCTGTAGTGACTTGATGTGACAGGGTGGGTTGGTAAAGGGGGACACTCCCCCTTCTCAGAAGAAAAGGGGAGGGTATGGGGGAGGAGCTCTGTGAGGGAAAACTGGGAGAACTGGGTCAACTGTGGTCAGGATGTAATGTGAATAAATTAATTAATTAATGATGAAAAACAGTGATATCCAATGTTCCCAAGCAGAAGAAGACTAGGGTGTGCCTTATAGATTAAATAGATGTGTTAGATCAGCAAAATCTAGGCATGAAGTAGTGTTTCTTGCTTTTCATTGTTAAGGATCAGCAGTGCCTTTAGAAACACCAGCAGCAGCAGCAGCAGCAGCAGCAGCAGAGGCACCATCACCACCACCACCACCACCCCAGCAGCAGCAGCAGCAGCACCATCACCACCACCAGCAGCAGCAGCAGCAGCACCATCACCACCACCACCACCACCCCAGCAGCAGCAGCAGCAGCACCATCACCACCACCACCACCACCACCACCACCAGCAGCAGCAGCACCATCACCACCACCACCATCACCAGCAGCAGCAGCAGCAGCAGCAGCAGCAGCAGCAGCAGCAGCAGCAGCAGCAGCAGCATCTCCAGCAGCAGCACCACCACCACCACCACTCTAGCAGCAGCACCATCACCACCACCACCACCACCACCACCACCACCACCACCACCACCACCACCACCACCACCACCCCAGCAGCAGCAGCAGCACCATCACCACCACCACCCCAGTAGCAGCAGCAGCAGCAGCACTAACATTACCAGTAGCACTAATACCACCACCATCATCCAAAAAACAGAAACAAATCGTGTGTGTGTGTGCGTACACATGTATGAATTAGTTTATATAACTGTGACCAGAGACTCTCAGAAATATAATCCTGTATATCCCCTAAGAGTGAAGGCTTGGCGTTGGCTTATTTATTGTTCATGGAAACTTTATAGAATATGATTACCAAAAGCAACAAAATTTGAATATATTATAATTTTAATCCCAAAATATTCATAAATGCAAACAAAAATACATCTTGTGTAGACATAGTTAAGTAAAAGAACTTACTAGCATGTAAACATTCACAATTAAGATGAAAAATTAAGTGTAGTGAAATATACACTAGCCAAGAAGCATGTAATTATTGTTAGTTTACATAGGAATGCTTTAGAATGCTTTAGAATCAGAACATTATAGAGATACTATAAAAGAACAGATTCATGAAGAAATATAATTCAATTTATTTTCATAAAATTAATGTTAACATTTTTATCTTCTTTTAAAATATGGAATGAATTTTTTAATGATTGGGAAACAGTGGATAACAGAAACTAATTATAGCAGTGATCCATGTACAGAAAATGAAATTTAAAAAGTAATACTAATATTTAACTTTTTTCCAACATAATGTTTTTTATTAATTCATTGTCAATGTCGTGGTTTTAATAGGCATGCCCCTTCCCCATAGAAGGTCATGTGTTTGAATGCTTGGTTATAGGGAAGTGGAACTATTGGAGTTATGGCTTCAGTGGAGGAGATGTGGCCTTGTAGAGGAAGTATGCCACTGTGGAGGCAGGCTTTGAGGGTTTTTTTTTTTTTTTTTTTGGTTTTTCAAGACAGGGTTTCTCTGTGTAGCCCTGGCTGTCCTGGAACTCACTCTGTAGACCAGGCTGGCCTTGAACTCAGAAATCTGCCTGCCTCTGCCTAGGCTTTGAGGTTTTAAATGCTCAAGTTACATCTAAAGAGTCCCATTCTGCTGCCTTCAGATCAAGATGTAGAGCTCTTAGCTCCTCTAGCACCATGTTTGCCTGCATGCCACCATTTTTCCTGCCATGATAATAACAGACTAAACCACTGAATTGGTAATCCAGCCCCAATTAAATGCTGCTCTTTACAAGAGTTGCTGTGGTCAAGGTGTCTCTTCACAGCAATGAAACCCTAAGACAGGAGCTTCACATTTGGCACCTTGATCACACTTACTTCCTAGTCCTTCTATGTACCTTCCCTCACCTTTGTTACCTCCTTCCCTGAAATAAATAAAAATTAAATTTAAAAAGAAAAAAAAAGGAAAGAAAAATAGAAATATAAAAAATACAAGTCCAATTTGTGTCATCTATAGACTCACTGGAGCATGATTAAATTCTCAATGGCCTGCCCTTTAACAGATCTGAGGCATTCTACTCCCACAACAGAAGCCATCAATTGTGGTGAGCTGCTCTTCAGCATCTTTAGCACACATTTTAAGAGTTCTCTTTGACAGCTTCCTATTTAGGCTGTTACTCTTTTTGGGGGTTGGGGTTGGGGTGGGGTAAGTTGTCACAGAAGCTTTCCATGTCCCTCTTTCTCAACTGTGCATCCACAGTCATTATTATCATGGCAAAAGTAGCTTTCTTGTTCTTTAAATTAGTGGGAGCATAGGTTGTGGTCTTCCACATGGTTTCGTGTGACAGCACAGACTACAACCATGGCTCTAACTGTAGAAGGACCATGGACCTAGACAGTGCCCTTGTCACAGACATCAACATGGCCTAGGATAGCAGTGCAGACCACTCATATCAGTATGCCCCCTAGAACATGGCCCACAGATATCATCATGACTTCAGGCAGCAGCACAGACCACAAATATACACATGACCTTGGGTGGTAACATGGACCACAGACATCAAGAGTGTCCTGGCTGTATCTGTACCACTGACCCACTCATGTCCCTCAGCAGCAGCACAGACGTTGGGCATCAATATGGCCTTTCACATCACACGCTACTCACATCAACATAGTCTCCCCTCATGCCCTGCAACCCGAGGCAGCAAAGCCCAAGGCATCACCAAGGCATCAGACAGCAACACAGACTATATATTTTCACATGGAACTCTATCTTCATCATGGCCTGGGGCAGCAGCATAGAACACAGACAACCAACGTGGCTTCCAGTGATATTACAGACCACAGTGTTCCTTCAAGGAGGTCCAATCCAGAAAGTAAACCATTTCATTGCCCAGGGTCAGGGCAATCCCTAGGCTGGGCACATGTCTGGTGGTGGAACCTGCACCTACCTGTATAAGCTCTAGTTGTCTGCAAACCACTCTGATGACCCTGCTGGGTCCTCTCACCTGTTATTGCCCTCATGTCTCCAGTTCCACCTCTCTTCATCCAACATGCACCACTCTGTTTTTCATCTTTCCCACATCTCCATCACGTTTGTTCCTTGTAGCTGCACTGTGGGGGAGGAGGGGGAGAAGGGGTGCAGGAAGAGCTGGCTAATGTGCCTGAGCCAGTCTTGAAGTCATACAAATGAATCTCTGATAAAGTTTTGAAGACATGTGGGTCCTGGTTGCAGATGCCCAGGAAAATACCAGTGTGTTAGTAAATAATAATGGTGACAGTACCCAAATTCTCTCACTTACTATCAATAATATACAAAATAAATCAAAGATTTCCCCCTCCCCCTTGGTTATAGATCAGGACTAAAGTTTAACAGAACATAATTTTCATAAAATATGCAGATGAAAACCTTTTACTTAAAATTTGTTCAGTTTCATCTGGCATTGAGGACTGTCCCTGTAGTGTGTAATATTAAAAAACAACACACGCTATGGCTGGCTAGGCACTGGCTGGTGATCTCGGTCTGTTCTCAGCCCAGTACCAAGTCCATGACCACGTGTTTTCCCTTGCCAAGGCCTTTCTAGATCTCTGAGATAGCTCTCTCCTCCCTGTGGCTGGCTGCTGCAAAACCCACTCAGCACTCCCAAATTTCCACAGCTAGCTGGGGTACATTCTCACAAAGCCATGCTCTGAATTGCTGCGGAAGGAAAACACCAGACAATACTAGGTTAGAATCAACAGATAATACAATCGCTGGGCGCGGAATTTAGCATCCTAAATTTCCCATCTATTCTGTGCTAGAAATCTTCCAGTGGCAGATCCTGGAGAATACCGCTACCAAACTAACATCCCCCAGTCTACATCATGTCTGCCTTGCTCCTCCTCCTGCCTTCTCTTTTCCTCTCTTGTACTGGAAGACCTGCCTCCTTCTCGCCCAGTGATTGGCTTCTTGTATTTATTATTTTAATCAATTAGGGGATCCATGTGCAAGATTGTTAAGAAAACAAGTTTCACAAGACAATATTTTGTTGCAAAATATAAAGGAACTGTCAAGCATATTGCACAGAAAAATTACTTCCCAGCTATGGATTGCATCACACAGAATGTATTTTAACAAGTTAATTTATCTAGAAATATTGGCTTACTAGATTAATTTTAGTGTTTAATTTAAAGTCAAAATAATCTATAGTAAAATAAATTTCAGTTAATATTATTATACTTAGGTTCACATACATGAATTTGTATGTAAGTGTCAAATGCTTACGTTAATTAGATGAAATGGTTTTGCCTTCTGTAGTAAAGATGGGTTGCCATATAGGCAAATTCGTGTACATGGTGCATTTTTCTATGTTTTTAAATTATATTATTTTAAAATTATAGCAAAGAATATATAATTGTAATATCTTTGGTCACTTTTAAGAATCTTTGATGATAACAAATTCTATTAACATTTTTTGACATTTATTTATTTATTTATTTATTTGTTATGTACATGTGTTGTGCATACTCATATTCCCTAGCCTGGTTATAGAGGTCAGAAGACAACTTGTAGAAGTTAGTTCTCTTCTTTCACCATATGGGGTCAGCTTGTTAGGCTTTATGCATTGAAGCATCCAATTGGCTTTCTATTAATATTTAGCAGTAGAGATGTTGATTGAATTTCCACGTTTTCATGTTAGCACTAAGGAAAATGCTATGGTTTGGATGGAAGTGTCCCCTCAGAGGGCTCATGTATTAAAAGTCTGTTCCTCAGTTGGTAACTCAATTTACCCATTTAATCTGCCCTTTGGAGCATTGGAACTTTCATTATAACCATGTATTTGTGATTAACAGCTTAATCTTTTTGAGATTTATTTGATGTTGTTCGTCTTCAATTTTTCGTCTTCATCTATTTCATCTTCAGCTTTTCATCATCAAGTAGGTGAAATAAAAATATGAAATCATAATTTCATACTATGTAAGAAAGAAATAAGAAATGTATATGAATGTGTGGTATGTATGTATGTATATATGCTTGCATACATAAATATTCTTAAAGTAATATGTCTACAAGATATGTCAATTTTAATAATCCCTGCTGTCTTAGAGCTGGCTACTCTTCATTCTCATAATGCTTATGATATCTTGTCAGTACTTATAATACTTTATAGACAACCAAATGGGCGAATTGAGAATCTTGAATGGGATCATTTCAGGGTTCAATAGCTGAACCAACATGAGAACTGTGGTTTGCAACTGTCTCCCCATGCCCTACATCTTCTATTCCCAACAGCCCACAAGGGGAGCAGGTTGAAATTTTCTTCTTAACTTGAAATCATTCCATTTTCCCCCAAAGAATCAAACACAATTTTATTTTGATATCTCCAATTACATTTATGTATTTACAGTTCATCTGCTGCTGAAACAGCAGTAAAGGAGTCTTTGAAATAATGGTTAATGTGTATATTGGCGAGTTGAAGATGAACAATGCCAGAAGACTCCCCAAAAGATTAAACTGTTAACCACAAATACATGGTTTCAGTTGAGAAGATGTATGTGTCGCTGACCATATTAACCATTGTAGTTAGCATTGTCCCTGAGAAAATCATAGATTGGGATTAGGCCAAGAAGATGCATTTGATGAAATATAGTGTAATTTATAGCATGGATGCAGTGACTTTGCAGACGTTTCAATTTCAAAGAGTCAATAAAGAAGTCACACAGTGTTCTGTTGGCTCTTAGCCTTTAAATTTCTTTTTGGCACTTCCAAGATTTTCATTTTTCAGATGTACTGACTCCCAGCATTGAACCCATCTATTTTATTGTGGTTTATGAAATAAAATATGATGCTTCTAAAACATGTTCTTTATGAACACCATTGTGCTTGAGAACTCTCTTCAAATAGTCACTTGAAATATTAGATGGTGGAAATAGCAATAAACCTTGGCATGGAGGACTGGGAAAAGTATTATGAAATAATCAGCATGGTCAGGGTCTCATCCCATAGTTGAATATTGATCTAAGCCCCTATTACAGTTCAATCCCAGTAGGGTGTATCACAATTGAGTGTTGACACTAACTCCCTGAAGTTTGTAGAGACCTCAGATTTTAAAAAGCATTCTCTAAGTCATTTGGATTTCTAAATTACCAAGAATAAATTATGGGTTCTGTGACTAGCTCAGGAAAGCACTATGCTTACAAACATCATTTTATTATGAAGAATACAAATCAAGAGTGTCATCCAAATCAAAAGATAGAATACAAGCCTTTTGTTCTCTCTTCTCATGAGATCAGTAATGTAGCTGACTTGGCATATCAATGAGCATCTTGAGAAGCTTCATTTTCCTGCTGTTTTCAGAAATGTCAAGGAGTTTTGACACATAAGCATGATTGAGTAAATCACTTTCTAGAGCTTGGACTCAATCTTTAGTGCCCTGCCCTTCCTGAGTCTGGTTACCTAATTTCTCAAATTTCTAATTTTGTGATTTCTTTTTTGATAATTTATTCTAAAATCATGTAGAATTTCCTCATTAGAATTACAAAACACCCATCACTCTGGAATTGAACCCTGTGCCAGGAACCTGGGACAAAAAGATGAGACAAAGTCACAGTTATACCACTAGCTATATTATCTTGATGTTTAAAGGAATCTTTTTAGAGGATTATCTTTCAGTCCTACTTTTAAGATGAATAAAATGAAACAAAACAACAAAACAAACCAACCAAACAAAACAATCCCCCAAAGATCAGAAATGTGACTGCATTCAAGGTATTCTTCAAGAACATGGAAGAATAAAGATTTGGGTCATATATCTTTGTTCCCTTTAAAGAAAACAAAGTGGACATGAACAGTGAATCTACTCTGAGAGTTAAGCATACCAATAATTACATATTACCTTTTTCCTGATGATTAATAAAGTTGGGGCGGTGTTATCATTTCTGACACACCAAGACCAGTTTAATGGTAGATAAATACTCAACAAATGAACAAACAAATCTGAGTAAAGTCAGACTTGTCAGCTCCTGAGTGGACTGCCCTGACTAGGGACTAGCCTTCTAGAAAGAGCAGAGACTTGTATATGCATTGGTAAGTAAATGTGTGGAGACAAATGGTTTTGGGATCCATTCAAGGAAGCAAGATATAAGCATGAATATGAGGGACTGGTAGTGGAAGAAAAGCCCTTAGGATGGAGATTATGCAGATATTTGAATTCTACGGCAAGTGCCTTGTTCATGTATGTGACATTAGGCTAACAACACCTTTGTCTTCCCTCTGCATGATTTCACTCTTCAGTTTGTCTTCACTCAGTCATGAGGATTGGTACTTTGAGGTCTGAAAGTGATTACCCAGAACCTTATTCATCTCTGCCAAATATAGCTACTGTGTTGTTATCTTATCTCTCTTCTCACATCATATAAATCCTTGAATATTCTGGAGTCATTGGTAATCCTCACAGTGATCACCAACACTGCCATGGAAATCTGGATTGTAAGCCATTCTTCCCTGGGACAGCTATATTTTAGGTATCTATATATCTATTTTATTAAAATATTTTAAAATATATTTAAAATTTTGTTATAATATTTATTTATATAACTATATTGTCGGTATTAATGTTAAGTCAGCATATATTTAACCTAAAAAAGCACAAATAATAAGCATATTGGTTTTGATTAACATTAAAAGCTGAATGTTAGTTTTAACTTCATAATTAAACAATGATGTGTATAGAAAGGCAGGATGATTACAATCTAAAGAGAGGAAAGTATAATTATATACATGTAAGAAAATTCCACAATGAGACTTTTTTGTATATTCCCCAAAATGTTAATAAAAAAAAGAGTTTACCGGATTTCACCTGTGGGTCGAGACCTCTACCTGGGCCGCCAGGAGTCTGTAGCCAATGAGCGCCGGAGAGGGGTGGCCTCCCAGGAGCTTGGAAAGGCTGTGAGTGGGGTTTAGGGGAGCAACACCTCTCACCCAGACCTGCCTGGATCTGCCGGGATCCAGGGCCTGAGAACCTGGGCACAGAAAAACCCCAAAACTTCCGGTTTTCACCTGTGGGTGGAGACCTCTGCCTGGGCCACCAGGGGCCTGTGCCTGGGGACCTCAGCCTGGGCTACAAGGCTCCATGAGAGATCGGGGAATCCCAGGAGTGCTGACACACCTTTGAGCACAGGCGAAGCCACCACTTCTGTTCAAACTCACTGGATCAAGAGGGACCCTTACAGAGCCTTCAGGGCATAGGAACCAAGGGACAGTTGGGGACAAGATCCTTCTGATTCCATTCTGCAACCCAGAGCTGACTCTGTGCAACAGCTCTCCAAACCCAAACACCTCTCAGAGAGAGCTGGTCTTCAAGGAGTACTGACACAGAGGCCTGCAGGAGGGGCAAGCCACAACCAGACAGAGTAAGATCAGCTAACATCAGAGTCAACAAGATGGCAAAAGGCAAGGGAAAGAACATAAAGAACAGAAACCAAGAGTACTCCCCACCATC
>JAPYYD010005850.1:0-11691 GCA_028551405.1 Uromys caudimaculatus | reverse complement strand
ATGGAATCCTAATGTCCCAGGCAGAAGTTTCCTGCCACAGCCGCCCGCTTTTGGGATCCAGGGGGGTTTCTAGGCCCGCCTACCTCGGTCCCTGTGTCTCGTGGGTTCGGGGCAGTACCTGGTGAGCTGTGGGGCGTGTCTTTTGCTTCACATGACTTTTTAAAACCGGCTTAAGCACAAACCCTTTCAGAGCCTGAGGGTAACTTGATGGACCTTGTAAAGGCTGCATCCAACAGCTTGGTTCTCTCTTGCTCACTTCTGCTTCCTGTTGAGCTCCTGTGGCCTCTCAACTTCCCTCTGCCCTCCTATTAGCACTTGGAACATCTCTGAATTAGGTAAAGTGAAATATTGGCTCTGTTTCATGCATTTTGGATTTTACTGTGTCCCCCTTGAACACACTGTGACTTCATGTCTCTCTAGTTGGGCCTGTTCTGGAGTGTAACTATCTTGGCTTCTGGTCACACTCAACAGGAATCTCATGACCAAGTTAAAACAACAAACAAAATCAATTAAAATCATAGCTGGAATTGGCCTTGAGCTTCTCCTTTATAACCCACTCTACTAAAAAGACCAATTATTAAAAATTCTTGAGGATGAAGTCATCATATTTCCAAGTAAAACATGTCCTGAGAGTGTGGTGTGGTACAAACATTATTCAACAGATGTGTAGATAAGGTTTTTCACTGCAACACTTTCTAGAAGTAAAAAAAGATTACAAAATAAGTAACCCAGTCCTTAACAGGGTTCTTGTTACATAAGTCACCATGTTTCACTAGCAGGTGGTACAGATGTAAACAAAGTGATGGTACTGATAACATTTTAAAATTTATGATGAATCAAAAAATTCATCCTTAAGTAAGATAGTAGCTGCAAGCAGTACTCTGTGCTGCTAGCCATGTAAGAAAATAGTGGAGATGGAGGGCACATTTATGATTGACCTTGTACATGCATAAAATATTTCCAGAAAGATATGGAAATATGAGGAAGAAGCAACAGGAGGTTAGGAAGAACAATGAAAGATTTCACAGAAATGTATTTTGTGTCTCTTGATCCAGGAGAATGTTATCAACTACTCTGAAAAAAAAATTACTTAAGAATAGTATATAAAGCTGTGTACTTACTTTCTCTTCCAGATTAAGTCTTTCTGTGTTTGCTTAAGGCCCTTTGTTAAGATTTCTGTTGTATGGTTTCCTGGAGTCCTTTGTGCAGAGTGGCAGAGGGCGCTTATACATTTTGTGGAGAACAGGCCCTGGAAGCAGGCTAGGTGAGAGCTGACTTCCAGTGGTCTGGCTACAAGGATGGGCTGGCCAGCTCCTAGGGCTAGTGAGATCACGCCCCTTTTCTGTTTGGTTGATTTCAGTTCAGTAGCATCCTCTAGTTAAATCTGTCTATTGTGAATAGGGTGCTGCCTGCCTTCTAGGGTAGAATAATATTCCTTCCTGTGAATAATATTCCTTCCTTGCATTTTTTTGACTCATCCAGCCACAAAATGGGTGTTTAGATCACTTTATATTTACCTGCTGTGAATACTGCCAAAGAGAACCTAGGAGCACGGATGTCTCTGATTAACCACTTACATCTATTTGCATATCTATGTGGAAGAGTTTTGGATTTTGTAGTAGTTTGACTTTTAGTTATTTTAGGGGGAGAAGAGACTCCATACTTTTTTTTTTTTTTTTTTTTTGGTGATATCTGTACTTATTTTCAATCCCACCAATGGTATACAGGTTTCTGTTTTCTCTACACCTTTGCCAGGATTTGTTTCTTGATCTTAGTCATTTAAAATACATCATATTATTTTTATTTCTTTTCCTTTGTGGATTTAATGAAATTAATACTTTTAATTATTCATATGATATCTTTGAAAAATGTCAATTTAAGTCCTTTCTCAGTTACTTAAGTTGACTTTTGGTTGGCTTTGCTATTGAATTACATGTCCTTGTGATTTTGGATTTTACGCTCCTATCAGACACTGGTTTACAAGTGTTCTGTCCCATTTCCTGAGTTGCCTTTGTGCCCAGTTTGTTGTGCACCCCCTTCCCCACTCCACTTACCTTTCTTCTAATGCTGTATCTCTAGGATGCTGACCAAAATCTCACCACTAAACCATGACAGGCATTTCCCTTCTGGTTTTATAATTTGAATTTTACATTAAAGATTTCAGCTCATTTGAAGTTCATTTGTGCATGTGGTATAAGATCAGCACCCAGATTCTTTCTATCAAATGTGGATATTCATTTTTCAGCCTGGTTTACCTAAGAGACTGTTCTGACTCCACTGTAAATTCTTACTGCCTTGGTCTAACAATATTAACTGACCACGCGTGAAGATTTTCTTCTGCCTCTCTGTTCCACTGATCTGTATGTCAGTTTCTGCTAATATCACAGGGCTTTAACTGCTGTAGTTTTGCTGTTTAATTTGCAAAAAGTTGGTTTGTCCTGGCTTTATTCTTTTTTACGGTTGCTTTCATTTTGGGGAATAAGTTATAATTCCATATTTTAATTTTTGCTCTCTATTTTGTCTATTACTAGGCATGGAAATACATATTAAATATTTATGTATGATAACTCGTAAAGAAATACATTTTAAAACAATTCTTTAATATCCATAGCACTTACCAAAGATGTAATCAAATTTGTACATTAATGAGAATTAAAATGTTGCTGAATATTTGATGCTTCAGAGTATAGAACATCTTTGGCATTTTGAGAACTGATTGATATTTTGATTTTATAATAATTAGTGTTGATGAAGCCACTTTGCATTAATACATAGCACAAAATGACAGAACTATGTTTGGGGCTATTTCAGACATCATTGAAAATTCTGTCTTAATCCCAAGCCAAAATTCTTTTAATGAGTTTTAAAAATAAAAATAAGGCTCGTTGGCAACCCAAACACCACTTTTCATGATGAAACAATTCTACAACAACACAATCTGTGCTGTAAAATGCCATCTTTCAGATGTACTAAAGTATGGAGACCATGTATGTTAAATGAGGGGACTACATCTATGATCTATGACAAAGTCATCATACATGCTGGGGCTAGACTTCCCAGTGGTGTGGCTGCTCTGAGATCACCTTTGACCCTGGAAGTAACTTCTGAGGCATGTTCTATAAGTAAGACCAACAAATTCTTTGGTCCTCTCAGTTAGACATTGATGGTTACACTTTGCTTCGCCATAAGGGTCATATAAGGAAGGGGTAGACATTTGTTTATGTCTCCCTGTGGAAAGAAGTCTCACGATATTCTCTGAGTTTGTTTTGGAGGGAAAGAGTCATAATGCTATCTTAACTTTTAAAATTTTTGACAGCTTCACATATATGCACAATGTGTGGTTCTATTTATCACCCTTTCTTGCTGATTTTTGCCTGCTCTTCCCTCTAAGCCCTTTCTTTTTCCTACCTAGACTTCAGTGGCTCCGTTATTACAGAAAATGACTTCCCCCCTTCCAGCACCCTTTGGAAATCACTGAACTTTCAGGTTTTCGTGGGTGCAATAGTAATGCCATATTTGGACATCACCATTTTGTGGCATTCTTCCCCACACTCTGGCTTTTAAATTCTTTCCACCCTCTCTTCTGTGATGTTCCAGATACAGATGTCCATCCTAGATAGCTTTATACTAACGTTCATGAGTGGCCCTGGTTAAACTCAATGGGTCACAAAAGGAAAACAAAAACAGCCCAAAGACATATCACGGGTGGGGACTGGGGAGAAAGGTGAAGAATGGGAGGAAGAGAAGAAATAGTGGAGGGATAGGTGTGACAGAATGAATTACATACAAGTATGAAAATCTTAAAGAGACAATTACCATAAAAGAAGAAAATAGAGGGGGCCTTTACACTGCAATTATCTAAGGACTATAGGGAAGTAGGCAGGCTCTCGTTCCCTGTGCCACATGGAGACAGCGTATACAGTTTTCTAATGCAAGCAACAGCAGTGTGCTGTCTTGGAAAGCAGAAATGGAGACCTCACCATCCACTAAACCTATCACTGTCTCAATCTTGAATTTCTAACTCCAAAGCTGTGGTAAATTAATCTGTGCTGATAAAGTACTCTAACTCGAGTATGTTGTTTTGTCAAAGAGAGCAGAGTAAGGCATAGAGGTTTAGTCTACAAATAAACATGGACATATTTGATTAAACCATCATTTGTTTAGTATAAGAATTTTGTCAGGCATTATTTTCATTACATACTTCATCTTGAGATAACTATAGACTCATTATGGCCCTAAGAACTATTGTAGCAGGAGGAGGATTGCATGGATCTTCCCCTCATGAGCATCCACCATAATCTTGTCTTACTGAAAACCATCACACAGTGTGATAGTCAGATAACTGATGTCGATGTGGTCAAGGTTCAAGCCATATCCTTAGCCATGGGGACCTGGGTGTGTGTGTGTGTGTGTGTGTGTGTGTGTGTGTGTGTGTGTGTGTGTGTGTGTATGATTTCCTCCTGCCTCCATTCCTCCTTCACTGTGAAAGAATTATATGGAAAGCTAACCTGTTGTTTATTTTTAAATTTTCTCATTTTTAAGAGTGTTAAATAAATAGAATTCTATGGCTTTTATCTTGACTTGAACAAATGTGAGCTAGAAATCAAAGCACATATGTACCTTCAGTGAACTATAAAAAGGAGTAGAAAGTATAGGGAAATGAGTGTTCCAAAGATGAGTACCAGACCGTATGATGCTATCTGAAAAAATGTACAGGAAGCTGTTTAAAACTTTTAATTATAGCAGAGTAATAATTTCAGAGTATGGTTGCAAAAGCTGCCACTGGCAGAATGCAGTGGATGAGCCTGGACTAGAAGCAGGAAGATCATGCAGGACATTATCTCAACAGTGCACGGAAGCAGTTACAACGGGATGTTCTATGCAGTGTCAGTAAGAGAAAAATGAACCACATAGAGACAGTATTAAGAGAAGCGTGGGGCTGGAAGGCAGAAGACTAGGACTCTTGTCTTGAGACTGTGTAGCAGGGCACCTACTAGACAAAGCGATAATGGACAAGTGACAATGATGAGTGCAGTGCTTACCTCATCAATTCAAGGAATGTAGGGATGGTTGATGGACAGTGCCAAAGAGGAGAGGCAGGGCTAAAGCTCTACAGAAGTGTGAGGCTAAGCTCTCCGCAGATAAGAGGTCAGGGCACGGTGAGGGGAGCGTTCCCACAGATGAGAGCATAGAAGAAGACACAGAGCAGGACAAATCATTTCTCACCATCAGAAAATTGGGTATAATGGCAGCCACCAACACTACATTATACCGGGGGTGGGGGGAGTATACAGGGTGAGGATTAAGAACTTTACAAATTCAAAAGATTGCTATTAAAACAAACACCATTCTAAAATATAGAGCTATAAAGAAATGGCAGCAGATTTTAGCCCATTTTCCTTTTAGCAATAAGCACTTTTGTAACATTCTCCAATTATGGCATGTTCCTATCTTTGCAAAACCCAGAGTGGCAGATGTGTAATTACAATGATATTCTGAGTGGGTGTTCGGGCATAAACAGCAGCTTCAACAGCCAGGATCGTATAATTAGGGGCAAGTCTTCAGCCACAATTTAAAAAAAAAAAAATAGTGGGAAGTTACCAAGTGGAAGTACCAAAGACACGGATCCTCATTGTGAACTGACAAAGCAGCACGTATACGTATCTTTTCTTCCACAGCAGATGGCCATTTCTGAATTTTCCATTCATTCACTGTTTTGAGTTCTTTTTGCTACACAAGGTTGATAGTGGAGACATCTGTGTGGGAGACAGCAGTGTTACAAATCAAAACCAGTCATTGGAAGAAAATCCCCCCTTGTCTGCCTCATCCCAGCCCCCCGCAAGGTAGCCTAATTCCTCTACTTTCTTCATATCTCTTTAGATTAATACGATCCATGGACACTATGGGGGAAAAAAACCACAAGAAGGCATCAAACTGGTTGAACATATGATATACGAAAGCATTTAACTGCATATAATTTAACATTAAGTCCTGACATTCTCTATGTATGCAAGGAATGAGGTTGCAGATTTCCAGAAGAGTCAAGAGAACACACTTATTTCATAAACCTTATACATTGCTCATTGGCCTATTTCTTTTTTGTTGAAAAAAAGTAAGAATTATTGTATCCAAATTTCTCATGCCGCATTGGCTGATGAGTGCTTTTATTTATCTAAGGAGTATCCATTGAGGGCTGTATGCAAGTCACATATTAGACCCAGGATGGGGTCTGGGACTTAGGAAGAGAAGCTCTGCTCAGATACTTTATAATCTGGTAGATGCTAGTGAATGAATAAGATCTCGATTGTGATATTTTAAAAATATTCCTACATCTTTAAAGAATTCCATGTGACCTAAGAGACTTCAAGAAACCCAAACTACATGTGCTTCAGGTTTTCCACATTTCCTCATTTTTATTATTTTGGGTAAAGCTCTCTAAAAGGAAATCTTACTTATCATCACTTAACTTCAAAAAGTTTTGGGGGGAGGGGGGTGGCTAAGGGTCCCAGATCAAAACTGAATAAAGGAAACCTGACCAAGTACAGTAGAGAATCCTAAACATCTAGGTAATATTGCAGGGCTACATTAGCCCTGGGAAAGGTGGTATTTGTGTAGAAAGCCCTTCTTGGGCCCTCCGGAAGCTTGTGGAATAAAATCATGCAGCTCACCAAGACAGAGCAACAAGGCTGCTTCATGCTGCAACAATAAATGGATTTGGGAAGTCTCCATCCACCTCTCCTTTCCCTTACTGAACTTTATCTGTATTGAGAAAAGCTTCTCCTAGATTATAACCTCTTAGAGTGGCTGAGAAAAGTTCCTGTGTGGACAGCAGAGCAGTGATCAACTATATTATTCAGTAGAGGCAGACAAAGGAAACTTTGAAAGCTGCTGTTGGGACTCGAGATAAACAAGGCAGATTCTTTGTCCATCAAGAAAAGAGAATAATGGTATTGGATGTGGCGAAGGGAAGAATGCAAGAATGCAAGAATTCTCTTTTGCCTGGATGTATGGCTTCTAATTACTTCTACAGCCAGAATAGATTTTCAAAGGCTGGCTGACTTTTTATCTGTCCCATGATTAAAGTGAGATGGAATCCTAACCAGTTTAATTAATCACATTGTCAACAAAGAATTATTATATGCCTGCTGGAGAAGGGATCTGGAAGAGCTGCACAGAAAAGCACCTCATCATCTGGGTTGGCATGAGACAATGGATGATAGCTCAGTGGCAGAGTCCTGTTTATCCCTGTGTTTCCAGATTCACATATTCAACACTGGACTTGACCTCTAGTCCGCATGCTCTCCCTTCGCTGATGTGACAAAGGATACTAATTCTCAACTTCATAGCCACTCAGCCATAGTATTCTTACTTGATAGTCTCATTGGCTCACTTCTTGCCTCTGATAGAAACCTAACAAGGAGAAGGTTTTAGGACTCAGATACTTACTACCTGAGGCTTGAGGGTCCATTCCGAAACTTTACTTTTTATCCCTGCTTTGCTCACCTTGGCTAACAGTCTCCTGCTTTGGTATGTCGCTTCCCAGCATTGTCCTATGGACCCTAGTCTCTCCATCATACCCAGTCAAGAGAGGAGCCTTCATCCGTCACTACTTTAATATCTACCACTTGTGCCTGTGCTGTGAAGCAATAACCCTTTGTCTGTCAACTCAGTCAAGGAAGATGTTCATCCAGCTCACTCCACAAACACAACACTTAGTCCTGCTGGGATCACTCTTGTGTGGATAGCTTTTCTTTCAGAACTCAGAATAACCACAGCTTCTGCTCAGGTGTGGGCCTAGTCACATACGGAGGATGGACAAGGAGACGCTAATGCCTTGACTCCTATGCTTGTGCGCAGGCTGGTTGGACCAACTTGAGACTGAACTCTAAGCTGGGCCCTATGTGAAACACTATTTTATCATCTCCAGTTGGCTACTTCTAGTTGTGGTTATTATTTTGGTATCATACAGTACTCATGATCTTGAGAGGAATCTACTTCCAAATAAGCTTTCATCTTTATATTAAATCTCTATTCCATGTCTCTCTAAAATTTACAGTCACATTAATATAGTTTCAATCTGCATGCATTTGTTATGTCACTGTACAAAGTATTTGGTATCATATATTATTCTATAGAATCATTAGTCTTTGTATAAAGATAATGTATTAAATCATAGAAGTTATTGTCCTTGGTAAACATCTTCGTGTAGTGTCATGTAAGAGACAAGACCAATGAGGCAAAGCTTTCCCAGTTTGTGCCCTTTCCTCTTGGTGACAGGTAGTGAGTATGACTTGTCCTGAGCTGCATGTGTCACTTCTTTCCTTCTCTTCCTCATTTAAAAACTTAGGACACTGGGTGTGTGTGTGGGGGGGTGTCCTGCAAGGGAGTGTGGGTGGAGACAGTATCCTTAAGGGTTGTGAACTAAATCAAAGGTACCGGCAGTCTCCGGGGAACTTCTCTATGTCAGAGAGATTCAAATTCTTCAGGCACTTTGACGTCCTGGGGACATCAGGTACAGATTCATAGATAGAAAAGGGCATCGTGTACAGCTAACAAATGCATGCAGATTAGAACTGTATTAGTGTGACTACAAATTTTAGAGAGATCTGTAATGGAGATATAACATAGAGATGAAAGCTTGCTGGAAGCAGACTCCCCTCAAGATCATGAGAGCAGTGTCTCTTGGCAGTTTGCACTGTCATAGCTGCCCAGAAAAGAAGGAAAACTCTGGGGGGAAATTCAATGTCTGTGACAAGCTGTCAGGCAGTCATTAGTATTCCCTTGACCACTGAGTAGCTCAGATTTGAAGGTCTTGCCTGATCAAACACGCGTTCCCAGTAATGAAGTATTGAGCCAGTCCTTGGAATTAAAATCTTGTGAGTCTCCTTGGAACCACGCTGCTGGGTGGAGCGTGATCATCTCTGCTTGTGGGCATAGCCCCACTGGGTCTATTTTCTTTCTGAAACTTCAGCCATTAAAATGGAGGGGAATGATTTTCTTAAGAACTATCAGACAGCTTACCTATGTTTCTTACCTAAGCTGGCTAGAGAGTCTGATCTTCTAATGTTATAAATAATAGCTGATTCGGTGCTAAAACAAGTCCTAGAAATGGGACCAATTGTTTTTATTCCTGATAAGTCTCAGTTATTACATGTGGATTGTACATATACTTTAACTGAATTTGCTTTTTATTTAAGAAATAGAAACCCTACCCTTTTCTACTTGTTTGAACTTTAGAAAGGATATTGTCTTCATTACATATTGATGTCAACAAGTAGATACCAAATTTCCTAAAGAAATTGTTTATCATTTGCAAACCTGTCTCGTGTCCACACTTAACACATCAAGAGTGAAAAATGCAGAACTTAAGAAGTTTAAATCTATAAAATATCCTTGACCTGGGAATTAGAACCACTCAGGTGTCATCCCTTCCTCCAGAGTCTGTAATTAAGCCTCTATAATTTACCCTGAGTGTGCAACAGTAGAATTAAAGTGTTTGTTAAGAAGCTGGCATGGTGACCAGCATTGCTGGGGGTATTATTTGCTTCCTCATCTGACTGCTAAGTTGGTTTTCAGAAGGTCATACCCAAATCCTAAGAGTCCAAGGGAAATGAAATCAGTGCCCATACAATCATGTTTGCTGGGATGAGTATAACACTAGGCTCTCAGTCCTAGAGGATTATGTAGCATGGTACTTCTTCCCCCAAAACATTTGGCTTCCTGAAATAGCCCAATGAAATACTATTGCAGTAAAGAATCCTTAGCTTATTATGGCCAAAATGCTGAGAAGTAATAGGGAAAGTGTGTTGGGATGTATTTTCAGTATGTTTTTCCTTCAAGGTGAATTGTATTCCATCTGTTGGAAGTGTGTTCTGCTTCAAATAACAAGAGACACCTGGCTCAAGCTTCTATTGGGATTCTTTTTCTTACATCCTTCACTTCCCTCCATCCTTGGTCTTTTCAGACATTCAGGTGTCCCCTTTACAGCTCTAAGATAGTCACACCACTCAAAAGGTAAGGAGAGTACTTGGGAAAATATTCTTCTCTTTTTAGGCTTTGTTGCTCAGGGGAAAGGATGGACCACCACTGGGATGCTTGCCCATGTCTCAATGGCATCATATCACACACTTAGCTGGGAAGTCAACTTTTGAACTATTGATATTTGTGTCCTAGAGGTAAAAATGTAAATTTTGTTAGTTAAGAACAATAGGAAAGCAAAACCCAACAGCTAGTGTATTTACATGGGTATCTGTGTGTATATGTGAAAGCCAACATCTTGTATCTTCCTCTGTCACTCAGGATCTCATTTTTTTCCTGCAGATTCTGTCGTTCCATGTAGAGCTCATTAATTGGCCAGACTGGCTGGTGGAGGAGCTTTTTGAGTGCACACTTCATGTTCTGAAGCTGTTATGTCTGAGAGGGGAAAAGAAAAAGGAAAATTCTTTTGATACATTCTATACTAAGTAAAATGTCCTTGTAATAGTAAATAACTTTGTTCTGGCCACCCATGCTCCCTTAGATTAATTCTGTAATGAACAATGTTGATTTTCATAGCATAAGCAGACTAAGAATAAACTTTACATTTTAAAACTCAACTGTGGCATCTCTCTGGTTGTAAATAAGCAGACTTGTATTTTCATAACTTTTAAAAGCAACATACCAGAGTTGTTAATCGAACTCATACTATAATCAACACATGCTTCTTTGGTTTTCAATTTATAAACATTTTGACTTTTCCCCTGATGTCTAGTAGGAGGAGAGAAAAGAGTCACTTTTAGCCTAGTCTGGATAAAATCTTAATTTAAACTAATAATCCCTTCAGATAATGTTCAGTACAAAAAAAGTGTTCTATGTTTCTTCTTTTCTTCTTTTTTGTTTTTGAGACAGGATCTCTCTATGTAGTCCTGGATGTTCTGAAACTTGCTATGTAGATAAATCTGGCCTTAAAGTCACAGGGATCCTCCTGCCTCTTCCTTCTGAGTGCTGGGATTAAAGGGGTGTGAGGCTTCTACTTGCTGGACCTTATCAGCCTCCCGTTCTATAATTTCTTATCTTGGATTTTTCCAGACTCTTCTTTAAATGTTTTAAGTTGTTTATTTTTATTTTATATGGTATTCTGTATGTATATGTGTGTACCATGTAAGTGCCCAGTACACACAGAGGTAAGAGGAAAATTTCTGATCCCCTAGAACTGGGTTTAAAGGTGGTTGTGACCTTCTGTCTAGGTGCTGGCAGTGGAATCTGGGTCCTCTGTGAGAGCAACAAATGCTCTTAGCCACTGAGCCATATATCCAACCACTTGACACTTAGGATGACTTCTTTGGTGATGGGAAACTGTTGTGGTTTTCATGACTCCTGGGTTAGAGAAACTGTCTTGGTTGGGTTAGGGAGATGGTCATGGGCAAGTGGCCTTTAGGAGTAGAGGACCTGGTACTTGTGATTCCATTCCATGGCTATTGTGGGTTGTATCAGCCATGTGTACAGGGTTTCTTTGGTTCTGTATGTATGTTTAACTTCTTTCATATTTTTCTAGACCTTTTCTGTTTCACTAGGAATAATTAAAACACTGAGCACTGACAGGGCCCCACAGCTAATCAGCGCCGGGACAAAGATCCCTCTCAGGACATCGCAAGACCCAGCAGAGGGCCAAAGACACGCCCCACAGCTCACCAGGTACTGCCCTGAACCCGC
>JAPYYD010005849.1:0-11694 GCA_028551405.1 Uromys caudimaculatus | reverse complement strand
TTTATTTATTTATTTATTTATTTATTTATTTATTTATTTATTTATTTATTTATATTTACTTTATTTACATTTCAAGTGTTTTCCCCTCTCCAGGTCTTCCCTTTAGAAACCCCCTATCCCATCCTCCCTCCCCCTGCCTCTATGAGGGTGCTCCCCCACCCACCCACTCCCCTCTTCCCTTCCTAGCATTCCCCTACACTGGGGCATCTAACACTCTCCGGTCCCAAGGCCTCTCCTCTCACTGATGGCCAACAAGGCCCTCCTCTGCCACATATGTGGCCTGCACCCAGGGTCCCTCCATGTGCATTCTTTGGTTGGTGGTCCAGTCTCCGGGAGCTCCTGGGGATCTGTCTAGTTGACACTGTTACTTCCTCCGTGGGGCTGCAACCCCCCTCAGCTCCTTCTGTCCCTTCTCCAACTCCTCCATCTGAAACCCCATGCTCAGTCCAATGATTGGTTGTGAGCATCTGCCTCTGTATTTGTCAGGCTCTGCCTGAGCCTCTCAGGAGACAGCTTACCATGCTTCCATCAGCAAATACTTCCCAGCATCCACAATAAAATCTGGGTTTGGTGGTTATATATGGGATGTATCCCCAGGTGGGGCAGTCTCTGGATGGCCTTTCCTTCAGTGTCTGCTCCACACTTTGTCTCCATATTTCCTCCTGTGAGTATTTTGTTCACCCTTCTAAGAAACACTGAAGCATCCACATTTTGGTCTTCCTTCTACTTACGCTTCATATGGTCTGTGAATGGGTTAATGTCCATTTATCAGTGAGAACATACTGTGTTTGTTCTTTTGTGACTGAGTTACCTCACTCAGGATGATATTTTCAAGTTCCAACCATTTGCCTGCGAATTTCATGAAGTTTTTGTTTTTAATAGCTAAGTAGCATTCCATTGTGTAAATGTACCATATTTTCTGTATCCATTCCTTCCTTGAAGGACATCTGGGTTGTTTCCAGCTTCTGGCTGTTAAAACATGGCTGCTATGAACATAGTGGAGCATGTGTCCTTACTAGATGTTGCAGCATCTTCTAGGTATATTCCCAGGAGTGATATAGCTGGGTCCTCAGGTAGTATTATGTCAAATTTTCTGAGGATCTACCAAACTGATTTCCACAGTGGTTGTACCAGCTTACAATCACACCAACAGTGAAGGAGTGTTCCTCTTTCTCCACATCCTCTCCAGCATTTGCTGTCACCTGAATTTTTGATCTTAGCAATTCTGACTGGTGTGAGGTAGAAATCTCAGGGTTGTTTTCATTTGCATTTCCCTGATAACTAAGGATGTTGAACATTTCTTTAGGTGCTTCTCAGCTCTTTGAGTTTCCTCAGTTGATAATTCTCTGTTTAGCTCTGTTCCCCATTATTAAAATAGAGTTATTTGGTTTTCTGGTGTCTGACTTCTAGAGTTCTTTGTATATATTGGATATTAGCCCTCTATCGGACGTAGGATAGGTAAAGATCTTTCCCCAATCTGTTGGTTGCTGTTTTGTCTTAGTGACAGTGTCCTTTGTCTTATAGAAACTTTGCAATTTTATGAAGTCCCATTTGTTAATTCTTGACATTAGATCATAAGCCATTGGTGTTCTGTTCAGGAACTTTTCCCCATGTGCCCATGTGTTTGAGACTTTTCTCCACTTTCTCTTCTATCAGATTCACTGTATCTGGTTTTGTGTGGAGGTCCTTGATACACTTGGACTTGAGCTTTGTACACGGACATAGGAATGGATCAATTTGCATTCTTCTACATGTTGACCACCAGTTGAACCAGCACCATTCTTTGAAAATGCTGTCTTTTTTCCACTGGATGGTTTTAGCTCCTTTGTCAAAGATCATGTGACCATAAGTGTGTGGGTTCATTTCTGGGTCTTCAATTCTATTCCATTGATCTACCTGCCTGTCACTGTACCAATACCATGCACTTTTTATCACTACTGCTCTGTAGTACAGCTTGAGGTCAGGGATGCTGATTCCCCCAGAAGTTCTTTTGTGGTTGAGAATAGTTTTTGCTAACCTGGGTTTTTTGTTATTCCAAATGATTTTGAGAATTGTTCGTACTAAGTCTATGAAGAATTCAGTTGGAATTTTGATGGGGATTACATTGAATGTGTAGATTGCTTTTGGCAGGATGGCCATTTTTACTATATTAATCCTGCCAATCCATGAGCATGGGAGATCTTTCCATCTTCTGAGGTCTTTTTCTATTTCTTTCTTCAGAGACGTGAAGTTCTTGTCATAGAGATCTTTCACTTGCTTGGTTAGAGTCACACCAAGATACTTTATATTGTTTGTGATTATTGTGAAGGGTGTGATTTCTCTAATTTCTTTCTCAGCCTGTTTATCCTTTTGAGTATAGGAAAGCTACTAATTTGTTTGAGTTAATTTTATATCCAGCCACTTTGCTGAAGTTGTTTATCAGCTGTAGCAGTTCTCTGGTGGAGTTTTTGGGCCACTTAAGTATACAATCATATCATCTGCAAATAGTGATATTTTGATTTCTTCCTTTCTAATTCGTATCCCTTTGACCTCCTTTTGTTGTTCAATTGCTCTAGCTAGAACTTCAATTACTATATTGAATAGATAGGGAGAGAGAGAGCAGCCTTATCTAGTTCCTGATTTTAGTAGAATTGCTTCAAGTTTCTCTCCATTTCATTTGATGTTGCCTTCGGGTTTGCTGTGTATTGCTTTTACTATGTTTAGGTATGGGCCGTGAATTCCTGATCTTTCCAAGACTTTTAACATGAAGTGATGTTGATTTTTGTGAAATGCTTTTTCAGCATCTAATGAAATGATCATGTGATTTTTTTTTCTTTGAGTTTGTTTATGAAGTGGATTACACTGATGTATTTCCGGGTATTGAACCATCTCTGCATCCCTGGGATGAGGTCTACTGGATCATGGTGAACGATTGTTTTGATGTTGTACTGGCTAGTTTTGTGTGTCAACTTGTTACAAGCTGGAGTTATCACAGAGAAAGGAGCTTTAGTTGAGAAAAATGCATCTATGAGATCCAGGTGTAAGGCATTTTCTCAATTAGTGATAAAGGGGGGGAGGGCCCCTTGTGGGTGGTACCATCTGTGGGCTGGTAGTCTTGGGTTCTATAAGAAAGCCAGCTGAGCAAGCCAGGAGAAGCAAGGAAGCCAGTAAGTTACAACCCTCCATGGTCTCTGCATCAGATTTTGCTTCCTGACCTGCTTGAGTTCCAGTCCTGACTTCCTTTGGTGATGAAGAGCAGCATGGAAGTGTAAGCTCAATAAACCGTTTCCTCCCCAACTTGCATCTTGGTCATGATGTTTGTGCAGGAATAGAAATCCTGAGGAATACAGATGTGTTCTTGGATTCAGTTTGCAAGAATTTTATCAAGTATTTTTGACTCAATATTCATAAGGGAAATTGGTCTGAAGTTTTCTTTCTTTGTTGGGTCTTTGTGAGGTTTTGGTATCAGTATAATTTTGGCCTCATAGAATGAATTGGGTAGTGTTCCTTCTGTTTCTATTTTGTGGAATAGTTTGAAGAGTATTGGTAGTAGGTCTTCTTTGAAGGTCTGATAGAATTCTGCACTAAACTCATCTGGTCCTTGGCTTTTTTGGTTGGGAGACTTTTAATAACTGCTTCTATTTCTTTAGCGGTTATGGGACTGTTTAGATGGTTTATCAGATCCTGACTTAACGTTGGTATTTGGTGTCTGTCTAGAAAATTGTCCATTTCATACAGATTTTCCAATTTTCTTGAGTATAGGCTTTTGTAGTAGGATCTGATTATTTTTTGAATTTTCTCAGATTCAATTGTTATATCTTCCTTTCCATTTCTGATTTTGTTAATTTGGATACTGTCTCTGTGCCCTCTGGTTAGTCTGGCTAAGGGTTTATCTATCTTGTTGATTTTCTCAAAGAACCAGCTCCTGGTTTTGTTTATTCTTTTTATAGTTCTTTTTGTATCTACTTGGTTGATTTCAGCCCAGAGTTTGATTATTTCTTGCTGTCTATTCCTCTTGGGTGTATTAGCTTCTTTTTGTCCTAGAGCTTTCAGATGTGCTGTTAAGCTGCTAGTGTATGATCTACCCAGTTTCTTTTTGGAGGCACTCAGAGGTATGAGATTTCGTCTTTTTTTTTTTTTTTTTTTTTTTTTTTTAAATTATTTAGCTATACTTTATTTACATTTCCAATAATTCCCCCTTTCCAGGTCTCCTCTTTGGAAACCCCCTATCCCCTCCCCCTCCCCCACCTCTATGAGGGTATTCCACCTCCCACCAATCCACCCACCGACTCCTGTATTCCCACCTTGACATTCCCCTTTACTGGGGCCTCTAACACCCTCAGGCCCAAGGGCCTCTCCTCCTCCTAATGGCCAAAAGGCCCTCCTCTGACACATAGGTGGTCAGAACCATGGGTCCCTCAATATGTATTCTTTGGTTGGTGGTCCAGCCTCCAGGAGGACCGAGGGGATCAGGCCAGTTGACACTGTTGCTCCCTCCATGGGGCTGCAGACTCCCTTAGCTCCTTCAGTCCCTTCTCCACCTCCTCCATCTGGGACCTCACTCAGTCCAGCAGTTACTGTAAAGTGAAACTTGGGTATTCCGAACTTTTGGGCTAATATCCACTTAACAGTGAGTACATATCATGTTCATTCTTTTGTGACTGAGTTACCTCGCTCAGGATGATATTTTCAAGTTCCATCCATTTGCCTGCAAATTTCATTAAGTCATTGTTTTTAATAGCTAAGTAGTACTCCACTGTGTAAATGTACCACATTTTCTGTATCTATTCCTCTGCTCAGGGACATCTGGGTTGTTTCCAGCTTCTGGCTATTATAAATATGGCTGTTATGAACACAGTGGAGCATGTATCCTTGTTATATGTTGGAGAATATTTTGGGTATATACCCAGGAGTGGTATAGCTGGATCCTCAGGTTTGTGTGGCTATCTTCTTTTCAGTTTTTTGAAAGATTACTTTCTTGCTTTTTCTAGGGTGTGGTTTCCCTCCTTGAGTTGACATTTACCATCTATAATCCTTTGTAGGGCTGGGTTTGTGGAAACATATTGTGTCAATTTGGTTTTGTCATAGAATATTTTGGTTTCACCATCTATGTTAATTGAGAGTTTTGCTGGGTATAGCAGCCTGGGCTGGCAGTTGTGTTCTCTTAGGGTCTGTATGAGTTCTGCCCAGGATCTTCTAGCTTTCATAGTCTCTGGTCAGAAGTCTGGTGTAATTTTGATAGGTCTGCCTTTATATATTACTTGACCTTTTTCTCTTCCTGCTTTTAATATTCTTTCCTTGATTTGTGTATTTGGTGTTTTCACTATAATGTAATGGGACAAATTTCTTTTCTGATTCAATCTATTTGGAGTTCTGTAAGCTTCTTGTATATTTATGTTCATTTGTTTCTTTAAGTTAGGGAAGTTTTCTTCTATAATTTTGTTGAAGATATTTACTGGTCCTTTAAGTTGGGAATCTTCACTCTCTTCGATACCTATTATCCTTAGTTTCTATCTTCTCATTGTGTCCTGGATTTCCTGGATGTTTTGGGTTAGGAGCTTTTTGCATTTTGTATGTTCTTTTACTGTTGTGTCAATGTTATCTGTGGTATCTTCTGCTCCTGAGATTCTGTCTTCTATCTCTTGTATTCTGTTGGTTATGCTTGCATCTATGACTCCTGATCTCTTTCCTAGGTTATCTAACTCCAGGGTTGTCTCCCTTTGTGATTTCCTTATTGTTTCTATTTCTATTTTTAGCTCCTGGATAGTTTTGTTCATTTCCTTCATCTGTTTGATTGTGTTTTCCTGTAATTCTTTAATGGATTTCTGTTTTTCCTCTTTAAGGGCTTCTAGTTGTTTACCTCTGTTCTCTTGTATTTCTTTAAGGGAGTTATTTATGTCCTTCTTAAAGTCTTCTATTATCATCATGAGAACAGATTTTAAATCTGAGTCTTGCTTTTCTGGTGTGTTGGGGTATCCAGGGCTTGCTGTGGTGGGAGAGCTGGGTTCTGATGATGCCAAGTAGTCTTGGTTTCTGTTCCTTATGTTCTTGCCCTTGCCTTTTGCCATCTTGTTAACTCTCATGTTAGCTGATCTTACTCTTTCTGGCTGTGGCTTGTCCCTCCTGCAGACCTCTGTATCAATACTTCTTGAAGACCAGCTCTCTCTGAGAGGTGTTTGGGTTTGGAGAGCTGTGGCACAGGGTCAGCTCTGGGGTGCAGACAGAAACCAGAAGGATCTTGTCCCCAGCTGTCCCTTGGTTCCTGTGTCCTGATGGCTCTGCAAGGGTCCCTCTTGATCCAGTGAGTTTGAACAGAAGTGGTGGTTTTGCCTATGCTTGAAGGTGTGTCAGCACTCCTGGGATACCAGCTCTCTCCTAGAGCCCTGTGGCCCAGGCTGAGGTGCTCAGGTCCTGGTGAGCAGTGGTGCTTGTCTTGTCCCCACTCACGGCTTTTCCACACTCCTGGGAGGGTGACTTTCTACTGGCACTGCTTGGCTATGGAACCCTGGTGGCCCAGGCAGAGGTCTCCTGTCACAGATGGAAACTGGAAGGTTCCTATGCCCAACTTTACCTCAGTTCCTGTGTCGAGGGTTCCGGGCGGGTTCCCGTGAGCAGTGGTGCTCGTCTTAACCCCACTTACAGCTTTTCCACACTCCTGGGAGGGTAGCTTTCTCCTGGTGCTACTTGGCTAAGGAACCCTGGTGACCCAGGCACAGGTCTCCTGCCACAGATGGAAACCGGAAGGTTCCTGTCCCTGACTTTTCCACCTCAGTCTCTGTGTCCTGAGGGCCTGGGAGAGTAACCTGAGTTTTCCTCTTAACACTGCTTTCAGTGTGTCCCATAAGTTTGGGTATGTTGTACTTTCATTTTCATTAAATTCTAGGAAGTATTTAATTTCTTTCTTTATTTCTTCCTTGACCAAGTTATCCTTGAGTAGAGCATTGTTAGCTTCCATGTGAATGTGGGCTTTCTGTTGTTATTGTTTCGATTGAAGACCAGCCTCAATCTGTAGTGATCTGATAGGAGGCATGGGATTATTTCAGTCTTCTTGTATCTGTTGAGGTTTGTTTTGTGATCTATGATATGGTCAATTTTGGAGAAGGTACCATGAGGTGCTGAGAAGAACATATATTCTTTTGATTTAGGATGAAATATTTTATAGATATCTGTTAAATCCATTTGGTTCATAACTTCTGTTATTTTCACTGTGTCTCTGTTTAGTTTGTGTTTCCAAGATCTGTTCATTGATGACAATGGGGTGTTGAAGTCTCCGTCTATTATTGTGTGAGGTGCAATGTGTGCTTTGAGCTTTAGTAAAATTTCTTTTATAAATGTGGGTGCCCTTGAGTTTGGATCATAGATGTTTAGAATTGAGAGTTCTTCTTGGTAGATTTTTCCTTTGATGAGTAGGAAGTTTCCTTCCTTATCTTTTTTGACAACTTTTTGGTGAAAGTCAATTTTATCCGATATTAAAATAGCTACTCCAGCTTGTTTTTTGGGACCATTTGCTTGGAAAATTGTTTTCTAGCCGTTTACTCTGAGGTAGTGTTTGTCTTTGACAGTGAGGTGCATTTCCTGTATGCAGCAAAATGCTGGTTCCTGTTTATATATCCAGTCCGTTAGTCTATGTCTTTTTATTGGGGAATTGAGTCCATTGATGTTAAGAGATATTAAGAAATAGTGATTGTTGCTTCCTGTTATTTTCGATGTTATTTTTATGTTCATGTGGCTATCTTCTTTTGGATTTGTTGAAAGAAGATTACTTTCTTGTTTTTTCTAGGGTGTAGTTTCCCTCCAGGTGTTGTTGGTGTTTTCCATCTATTATCCTTTGTAGGGTTGAGTTTGTGGAAAGATATTGTGTAAATTTGGTTTTGTCATAGAATATCTTGGTTTCACCTTCCATGGCAATTGAGAGTTTTGTTGGGTATAGTAGCCTGGGCTGGCATTTGTGTTCTCTTATGATCTGTATGAGAACTGCCCAGGATCTTCTAGCTTTCATAGTCTCTAGTGAGCAGTATAGTATAATTCTGATAGGTCTGCTTTCACATGTTTCTTGACCTTTCCCCCTTACTGCTTTTAATATTCTTCCTTTGTATTGTGCATTTTGTGTTTTGACTGTTATGTGACGGGAGGAATTTCTTTTCTGGTCCAATCTATTTGGAGTTCTGTGGGCTTCGTGAATGTTTAAGTTCATCTTTTTCTTTAGGTTAGGGGAGTTTACTTCTATAATTTTGTTGAAGGTATTTACTGGCTCTTTAAGTTGGGAATCTTCACTCTCTTCTCTACCTCTTAGCCTTAGGTTTGATCTTCTCATTGTGTCCTGGACTTTCTGGATGTTTTGGGTTAGAGGTTTTTTTTGTTTTGTTTTGTTTTGTTTGTTTTTTGTTTTTGTTTTTGTTTTTTGCATTTTGCATTTTCTTTGACTGTTGTTTCAGTGTTTTGTATGATATCTTCTGCACCTGAGATTCTCTCTTCTATCTCTTGTATTCTGTTGGTTATGCTTACATCTATGACTGCTGATCTCTTTCCTAGGTTTTCTAACTCCAGGGTTTTCTCCCTTTGTGATTTCTTTATTGTTTCTATTTCCATTTATAGATCCTGGATGGTTTTGTTCAATTCCTTTACCTGTTTGATTGTGTTTTCCTTTAATTCTTTAAGGAATTTTTGTGTTTCCTCTTTAAGGGCTTTTATCTATTTACCTGTGTTCTCTTATATTTCTTTAAGGGAGTTATTTATTTCTTCTTAAAGTCTTCTATCATCATCATGAGAAGTGATTTTAAATCTGAGTCTTGCTTTTCTGGTGTGTTGGGGTATCCAGGGCTCGCTGTGGTGGGAGAACTGTCTTTTGATGATGCCAAGTAGCCTTGGTTTCTGTTGCTTATGTTCTTGCCCTTGCCTTTCGCCATCTGGTTATCTCTGGTGTTAGTTGGTCTTGCTCTCTCTGACTGTGGCTTGTCCCTCCTGCAAGCCCTGTGGCAGTACTCCTTGGAGACCAGCTCTCCCTGAGGGGAATTTGGGTTTAGAGAGCTGTGGTACAGTGTCAGCTCTGGGGTGCAGACAGAAACCAGAAGAATCCTGTCCCTAGCTGTTCCCTGGTTCCTGTGTCCTAATGGCTCTGCAAGGGTCCCTTTTGAGCCAGGAATTTCAACAGAAGTGGTGGTCTTGCCTGTGCTCAAAGGTGAGTTGGCACACCTGGGAGACTAGCTCTCTCCTGGAGCTATTTGGGTATAGAGCCCTGTGGCACAGGATCAACTCCCTGGCCACAGAAGGAAACTGGAAGGCCACTCCTCAGTCCCTGTGTCTTGAGGGTTCCGGTTAGGTTCCTCTGAGCAGAGGTGCTGGTCTTACCACCCACCCCACCCCTGCTCGCAGGCTTTTCCACACTCCTGGGAGGCTAGCTGTCTCCTGGCACTATTTGGGTATGGACGCCTGTGGTATAGGCTCAGGTCCCTGGCCACAGATAGAAACTGGAAGACCCCTGTCCAAGGCCCCTCCTCTGTCTCTGTGTCCTCAGGGCTCTGGGCAGGTCCCTCTGAGCAGAAGTTCTGGTCTTACCTCCACTCTCAGGCTTGTCCACACTCCTGGGAGGCTAACTCTCCCAGTGCTATTTGGGTATGGAGCCCTGTGGTACAGGATCAGCTTCCTGGCTGCAGTTGGAAACTCCATCTCCACATTCTTAAATGTCAGCTTCCAATACCTAGAAACATTCTACCTGGGACCCCCAGTGGCCATTCCTGGTAGAATCTCAGGACCATTCCTTACAAGTCATCCTACAGCTAATATACTCTCCTAAGCGCCAGAGAGGGCAACAGAAACAAAGGAATGGAACCTACCCAACAAAGGCAAGACCAGATATCAGCACCTGGAACTACAATCATCTCAAAGCCAGATTCCTAGATGCCAGCATATGAACCCAATCAATAACAGGACAATGTGCCCTCACTAGAGCCCAACAACCCTACTACAATAGGCCTGGAGAAAGGCCATATGGCTGAAGCACAAGGACTTCAAAATTGCTATTATGAGTATGTTAGAGGTTCTCAAAGAGAATATGAATAAATCCATTAATGCAATCTGTGAAGCCACAAACCATGGAATGAAAACAAAACAAAACAAAACAAAACAAAACAAAACAAAACAAAACAAAACTTGTGTGTAGCCCCTATGGAAATCAGTGTAACAATTCCCCAGGAAGCAACATCAATCTCCCTCAAGATCCAGCTGTATCTTGGACATATATCCAGAGGATAATTCATTGTACTATAGGGACATTTGCTTAACCCTCTTTATTTCTGTTTTATAATAGCTGGAAACTGGAAACAACCTAGATGCCTGTAAACAGATGAATGGATAAAGAAAATGTGGTCCATTTGCATAATGGAAATGAAATTTAAAGGTGAATGGATGGTGCTAGAATGGATGATCCTGAGTGAGGTCACTGAGACCCAGAAAGACAAATATGGTAGGTATTCACTTATACGTGGATATTAGCTCTTAAGTCATTTATAAGTAAGCTACAATCTGTATAAGCACACAGGTTAGACATAGAATAAGAGACTAGTGGGGAGGGGTGGATCTCACTAGGAAGGGGAAATATAGTACACAGCCATGGATGGATGGGGGGGGCAGGAATGGAATGGGAGGATTAAACAGTGAGGGGGAGGCAAGAGGGGGATAAGGGAGAGAATGCAGGGTAACAAGGAAAACTAAGGGCCATCTGAGGTGTTGCATGGAATCCAAATACAGTGGAAGCTTGCTAAAATATACACATATATGAAGGCGATCTAAAAAAAAATCACCAGATACTGGGGTTGGGGGGTATACAGTGCCCCAAACTGGACATCTCTTGTCACCAAATAAATCTTTCAAGATTTGGAATGGGTTAAGGATAAATCTAATCAAGTTGTTGGCTGAAAGGGTCCCCTAACAACTCAGACTATGGCCATGGCTATTGGTTGCACTCTAAAAACTGACAGCAAGGCCTATTGTTTAAAACAACACTCACACAACTCATTGGCTATGAAGAAGTTGTCTGGTGCCTACCTAGAATCTTTACTCCCAGGGTTCATGGTACTTGAAAGTACTCTGCATGCTACCAAGGGAGAAAAGTAAACACCAACCTAGCTACAAAGCCTTTGATCTACAATGGTAACCTCTCTGTAAGGTACATGGATGCACAACATTTGTGAAAGTAACCAACTATGTCTGATTGAAGGCACACTGCAAGAGATGGAAGCCATACCTGACACTGCTCGGGTGGCCCCAAACCCAAGACTAGATAGACTATGGACTTAGGGGAAAACCAAATGTTACCGTAAGGCTAAAATAATGTAGCAATTAAATGATTCTTTACAACTTCCTGCTATACTCATAGATCTGTACCTTGCTCAGCCATTATCAGAGAAGCTTCTTTCTGCAACAGATGAGAACAAATACAAAAATCAAAAAGGTCTTAAATGCCAGAGAGTGTGCATAAAGTGAGAGACCTTGGAGCACTCTGCCCCAAAAGGGATATCTTATTCCAATTCTTCTCCTCCAGGGCTCAAGGAACTCTCCTGTAGAGGAAGCAGAAAGAGGGAAAGAATCAAAGGGGATGGAGAACAGAAAGAAACAAGGCTTTCTAACACAGCAGGATTGCTATTCAGATGAACTCACAGAGACTGAAGCTCAGGCACAGGGGCTGCACAGAGACTGAAGCTCAGGCACAGGGGCTGC
>JAPYYD010005848.1:0-11695 GCA_028551405.1 Uromys caudimaculatus | reverse complement strand
TGAATTTCCACTCTTGAACCTACATCAGCATCTCCTGCTCTCCCCATGTGCCTCCTCCACTTTCTTTTTCTGTTTTGGAGCTATCCAAAGTGACTGAGCACAAAGAATTGCCTTCCTGCTAGGAACTTCTAATCATGTCTTAGGCTGCCCTACAAGGAGGGTCGGGCCCCAGGCAGTGAGTTGATCCCAACTGAGGGATACCATATCCTCTTCTAGGCACAGGGTGTAGGATGAGAGAGGAGCAGGCAGACACCATTGGACTGAAAGTCCAGCCCTACAGCTGCTGAGCCTGTGACCATTATCCATCTTGCATACATGGGACCGTAACCCTTCTCCAGAACCATTCAGAGGATGACCCTGTGGGGAAAGCATGCTCCCCAACTCACCGAGGAATCTTCCTGCAGCCACGTTTGGATGTGTCCCAGCTGTCCTTAGCTGTGTGGATCCAGTCACCAGATGCACATCTGAGACACAACCAGACACAAACTCTGGGCCTAATATACCCAGTGCACGAAAGCGAAAGAAAAATTTCTGGTTTGTGGCTCCTCATGATAAAACAACCCTCCGGGCATGATGCCTGCCAGGTACCACCCTGCTGACCAGCCATGCACAGGAGCTGATAGAACAGCAGCTTCACTGGCCTGGATAGGATAGAAACAACCAAGAGTGAAGGTCAATGATGAAGCTTGAGCTAAGCTTCAATTTCTAAGAAAAAGGAACACATTTACTACTGAGATGGCAAGCGACGCTTGGTCTCAAAATGGGGGACCTTGTTTTATGTGGATTTGTGGATAGGGAATAAACTTGGGACTTTCTACATTTGTGGACCAGTCCCAGTCTCTCTGTCTCTGTCTCTGTCTCTCTCTCTGTCTCTGTCTCTCTCTCTCTCTCAGTCTCTGTTCCTGAAATGTTTGGACCATATATGAGCTCTCAATTACTTCTCCAGCACCATGTCTGCCTGCTGCCGTGCTCCCTGTCATAATGGTTATGGACAAACCTTCTCAAAGTGTAAGCAGACCCCCAATTAAATGCTTTTATAAGTTGCCTTGTTCATGGTGTCTTCTCAGAGCAATAGAACAGTAGCTTAGACCCCTTGTAAAACTCCTAAAATTTCCTATCTGACACTGTGCATGTATTATTGAATACATAAGGAGCAAAAGCCTTTCTTAGGGACACACAGACATCAGACAAAGGACAACAGACAGAGGCAGCTGGAAGATACAGAGAGAGAAGTAGATAGTTTAGATGGGTCTTCCTCTAGATTTAATTGACTCTGAGGACAAGATTGTTTGTTTGTTTGTTTTTGTTTGTTTGTTTTCAGAGACAGAGTTTCTGTATGTAACTAGCCCAGGCTATCTTGGACTTGACTGCCTTCGACAGCCCTGGCTTTGATTCCCGAGCACCACATGGCAGCAGCAGGAGGATCTGAAATTCAAGACCATCCTCAGCTACATAGCAAGTTGAAGGCTAGCCTGAGCTATATGAGATCCCTGGTCAGAGGTACTGAGCATGGGAGGGGCAAATGTCAAGATTGTATGTGTGTGACCATAAGAAGATCACTGCCCTAAAGTGTATCCAATGCGGGCCGGGCCCTGAGGCCTACATTGACCTTGCCTCAAATGTCCTTTTCTAAGCTTCAAGGTGCTCAACAGGAATCTATAAATAAGCAAGAAAATTTAAGAGAAAGCCTATTTTACACCTGTTTTCAAGCCTATTTTACACCTGGAACTCTGGAGCTGCCCAATTAAACAGCCAGGACTGGACTTCCATTACAGTAAGCATCCAATAGAAATAGAAGGCTCCCCTGGGAGGCAGCTCCTGCCTGGTTGCCACAGTAATCTCCAGTGGGTTGCTTGGAGCTGAGAGCTTTCCTTGGGCCAGGATGTAGTCTCCAGGTACCTACGGAATTTTGGAAGGTGGCAGGGAGTAGGCAGGGGAGGACCACAGGTAAATGATGGGGGCAGATGGGGCATGCTAAAAGTGGATAGAGTGTTGTCCACAGGAAGAAAGGGTCCCTGCAGAGAAGCTACTCTCAGAGAACCAGAAAGCAATTCCAAAGGCTAGGAAGCTGCTGGAGAGGCTGAGCAGGGTTAAGAGCAATGGCTGCTTTCCCAGAGCTTCTGCTTCCAACCTCCCCACAGCAGCTCACACCCATCAGTCCCCAGAGAGGTGCACACACATACATGCAGACGAACGATTTATAGTTTTATAAAGATTAGGGGAAATGTGTTCGTCAGACATGAGCAGTTGCTTTATCAGGAGACATAAAAGAGGGCACAGGCAGACATGGGGAGGACGTAGAGTCTATAGGGGGTCAAAGAACGGGTTAAAGGAGTCATGTGATCAGCAGGGTGAGGGATATACGGGTGAACAACGAAGGAGTCACAGGAAGAGGTACAGGGATCCTCGAGAGAATGGTCACAGACACTGGAAGCCATATGGCTGAGAGTTTTAGAAGGGAATGAAGAATGTCTAACAATGGTTTTACAAAAAGTGATCATGACTCTTATTTGGTATTGTTTTTTGTTCCATGAATATGTGTGTGCTTGTGCGCATGCGTGCGTGCCTCTGTGTGTGTGTGTGTGTGTGTGTGTGTGTGTGTGTGTGTGTGTGTCTGTGTGTGTGTGTCTGTGTGTGTGTGTCTGTGTGTGTGTGTTTGTGTGTGTGTCTGTGTGTCTGTGTGTCTGTGTGTCTGTGTGTCTGTGTGTCTGTGTGTCTGTGTGTCTGTGTGTGTGTGTGTGTGTCTGTGTGTGTTTCTGTTTGTTATGTCCCTGTATGTGCTCCTATGAAGGCCAGGATCTGGAGCTTCCTGTTTTTAGACTGGCTGTGCACCAAGTCCCTGGGAATCAGCCTGTCTCTAGCCTTACCGTGACAAGAGTTTTCTTGGGTACTGGGGATTTGAACTCAAGTCCTCACACTTGTACGATAGACACTTTACCCTGAGCCATCCTCTCTACCCTTGGTGAGTTGGTTGGTTGGTTGGTTTGGGTTGGGTGGGGTCGTTGTTTGCTTGTTTGTTTTCAAGGAAGTTATTGGTAGCATCCTTCTAGCTATGCAGCTGAACCCAGCTCCTCCTGCCAGACCTTACCACCATGGCCAGATCTATTTACTTTGTTTCCTTGGTTTAGGCTTTTTGAGACTTGGCCTCATTATGTATCTCAGTATTACTTGGAAGTCACAATCCTCCTGCCTCTGCCTTCAGAGTGCTGAATGGACCAACATGTCAGTAAGGATGTCTCTCTCTCCCTCCCCTCCCCCATCCCCCATCCCCATTCTCTCCCTCTCTTCCTCCCTCCCCTCGTCCCTCCTGCCCTCACCCCCTCCCTTTCTGCTTCCCTTTCTGAGCCACATTCTCACTGTATAACCCTGGCCGGATCTCAGTGCTGACCAGGCTGGACTGGTACTCTAAGAAAGCTACCTGTTTCTGCCTCCTGAGTGCTAGGATGAAGTCATGTGTCACCATGCCCAAGAGAGTCTTATTTGTAGGCTGTTTTGTAGGGGAAAAAAGGAAGCTTTTGCGCGGGGGGGGGGGGGCGGTAATTGGAGAACAAGACCTTGTAAGAGGCCACTTGATGTTTTAGAGAGAAATGTCACCAGAGTCAGGGATTTACTAGGCAGTTAAAGGACATCAGGTGACCCACTGAAGCAATTCTGAAGGGGGACACACAGAGAAAGGGAGTCTGGGGGCAAGGGAGAAGGGGAGATGAAAGAGTGTGCAGGGTGGGAGGCCTGATGGACAGGGGATTAGAGAGGATGACAGGGACCTCATGGCAGATGAAGCTACGATGCAAAAGTGGGGAAAGTGGGAGCAAGAACAGCTAAGCTGTGGTATGAAAGACGTTACCCCTCGGCCCACCTGTTCCCACCTGGAAAAAAATCACAGCACAGTCCCCATTATCAACGGTGAAAAGTGAAGATTTGATTAAACACTGAGATGTTTTGTTTCTCACAAATGACTCTAAAACTCCAAACATATAGTAAATTAAAAGAGATGCCAGCAGTAGCTTAAAGAGCAAGATCACCTGCTATCCTTCCCAGAGAAGCTGGATTAAGATGGCCATCAAACCCCAAGCATATACATGTGGGATGGTGCCCATCTTGGCATAATGGCCAGTTGGCCCCTGCATCCAGCCTTGCTTAAAGTCCCTTCTGCTAAGAGAGAAGGAGAGCTATTCAACAGCCATCAGGCAGAACTCAAGTACTGTAAGAGACAAGGAGGGACCAGAGGAGTGAGTTGTGGAGGATGCTGGGGGCATCTGAGAGGAAGCAGTGCATGATGGTTCCAGATGCAGAACCTGGGCTTGAGGCAGAAGAAGCCATGGAGGCAGATTTCCAGGTGCCAGACATGGTGGACACAACAGCACCACTGTCTGCACAGGACCCCCCAGGAAGACGGGCAGCTGAGGTGGAGGAGGAAGGAGAACCATTTTGCTGGAGATCGTGAATGGACAGAGCATGATCATATAGGGGGTGACCTAGGGAGGGCACCACACTCTATGATGGCTGGCCTTTCTTCCTCAGGTCCACAGAGAAGTCCCAACCAGGTGTCAGGGATTGAGAAGGGCATGGGATGTGGAGCTAAGGTTGTTCCATGGGTCAGCCAGGAGGGTGGGTTGTGGATGGTTTCCTACAAGCGGCCATTCTGTTGTGTGGGTTAAGCTTTGCTCCTGAAGGGGGACTTTCACTTTCGGTGGCCGGGTATAACAGGCAGGCAGCCGTTCCTTACTGGGGGGTTGATGTTCTGCTACTGAGCTGATACGCACAGGAAGGACAGCTGTGTTCCCTTCCCCTCAGCCACAAGAAGATTTTCCAGTAAATTGGGAGCTCTTAAGGGTCACTACCTGCTCATCCACCCAGCAGCTCTTGAAGAGAGAGATAATCAAGGTGAGTGAAAGGTTATATCTCTGCCATCAGCAAAATGAGTCAATTTAGTCCAGATTAGATCATATTAAAGGCAGGTTTATTGGGAAGCTGCAATTGGGTGAGGACAATGGCTCCAGGACCAAGGTCAGGGGAGTCACCGTGGAGAAAGGGTGGTAGGGGATTGAGAGAGAAAGAAAGGGGTATGAGAACTGACAGAGAAGAGAAGAAGAAGGAGAGGGAGAGGAAGTGGGAGAGGGAGAGGGAGAAGAAAAGAAGGAGGAGGAGGAGAAGAAGAAAAAGAAGACCAAAATGTCCGGATTATATAGGGAGGAGCCTCTGGGGGAAGGGCAGAAAGGTCAGGGTTGGGAGCAGAGTATGCCAGGTAGGGACTGAGGGATGCTGGGAGAACCTGGAAGCCAGGTCTGCTTTGGTATGTAAATTATGCACCTCAGTCCCTTGTCCCAGGTCCTAAACCAAACAGTCAGACCTCAGGTCAGGACACAGTCAAGATTTGCAGCCAAGATGGGCTCTGGTTGTCCCTCTCTCTCTGTGTGCCATAAGGTCAAGAAAGGGTGGAGACCTCTCAGACAAGATCACCAAGCTTCCCAGGACTCTACATAAGGGCCAGATTGCATGAGACCTGGCCAGCAGACTCCCAGGGGAAGGTGGCTGTTGGGGACCCCACTCCTTTGGAAAGGGAGGGTGTGAAGGCTGTAGGGGAAGGCAGGCAGGCAAACTGGAGCCCACAGGACCATGTGTCCTGTGCACCCTGAGGTTGGCCCTGGGGACTTATCAGATCAGATGAGACAAATGTTGACTGACACAGGAGATACAAGGTACCCAGGAGCTGTGCCACACACTGTCTCTCAGCATGAGTCTCTGAGAGGCCTGGTGAACCTGAGTCTTGTTGAGAATGCCTTGAAGCAGTCTGAGCAGGTAGGTGGCAGGCCTGCCTCCCCTGGACTCTGCCCAGCCTGTGAGGGGTGGTGAAGGAGGACAGGTCGTCCTGTGTGTTTGGGTGGTAATGTAACAGTGTGGGGCAGGGAGGGAACAGTTCCAAAACCACATATCCAGCACTGTGAGCCAGGTAATCAAAAGGTCAAGGTCAGACCACAGGTGGGGGTAGGGAAAATTATTTGTGTGTCTGCAAAAGCAGAAAGTCCTAGAAACTTTAAATGTTTTCAATTAAAATCCACAATTTTCCTTTGATGGGGGCTGTGTCCTCAGAAGTTAGTGGCTCAATGTCCAGTGAATGTCTCCAAAGCCTAGGCTTCAGCAGGCTGGGCACATTGAAGCTGTCTCGGATGCTCCGGGCACCACATGTAAAAGGGTGACAGTCTCTATGAAGGAAGAGCCTCAGCATAGTGCTGCAGCCCTGAAGCTGCTTGTGGTGGCAGTGGGGGAGGGGGAAGGAAGTGGGAGGGACAGGATGTGGGGGAGGGCATCAGAAAGAGGGAGGGGTTGCAGTAGACAGAAGGCCATGTGTCCAGGGTAAATGGACTTCACCTTGCTCCTGGGAGGTAAAACTTCTCAGGTTCACTCTGTCCTGAGCCCTAGGAAGATGCCCTGCAGCCACTGGGAAGCAGGACTTGCTGAGAGCCTCTACCCTGTCCGACTTGGAGAGCTTGTGCACAGCTAGGGAAGGGAGGCTCCCAGGCTGGGCTTCCAGCTGGCCATCAGAAGGAAGGGCTGGGGCCTCCTACACTTCCTCCTGCACACAGGCAGCACACAGCCTAAGGGACTCTGTAGCAGATTAGTAGGAGACTTAAGGGAAGTGAGAGGGAGACCTGGCCTTTCCTTTCTCTTTTCCTTCCATTTCTTTTGTGGTACTAGACATCAGTCCCAGGACTGAACAAGTGCTTTACCACTGGGCTATCCCACCAGTTCACAGTGACACAGAAACAGGAAACTCAGAGTGCAGGTGTGTCACCCAAGTATCAGGTCCCCCAAAATCCTACTCTTTTTGCCTGAGCACCTTTGGGTCCTGTATCCTATAAAACAGGACAGAAGAGGTAGGGGCAGCAGACTCTCTTGTCATTCTGCTGACTTTGGCAAGACCCTGTCATCAGCCTTCCGTGTGTCTGGCTGCTCACAACTGGGTCACTCAGTCATTATGTTACTGACTCCAAGTCTGGAAAGTCATGTCTGGAAGGAACAAGGTCAAGAAGGAAGGGCAACCTGACAGAAGGGTGCCTTCTACACAGGGCGGGCAGGCTCCTGTGGCAATCACAGCGACTATCCTCCTGCGGTGAATGAAGACCAGCCGCTGACCATTAATTGGCCTAGGACTGGGCAGGACAGCTGTGGGTAAGGGGCCAAAAGAAAGCTTTGTGTGTCCTGGCAGGGGTGCCTTGTCACTGCCTGGCCTCACTCCTTCCTCCCCACATGACAAGAGCTACAGGTCTCTGTGTAGTCAGTGCTCTCCTGTCCTGGTAAAGGGACACTGGTGCCATCAAGTGAGCCTGAGGTGGTTATTCTCTGTGATGCAGAAGGCTTACCCTGGGAATCCTAGGGCAGGAGAAAGAGCCTGTCAGAGGATCATGGCTTTGGCCAGGAAGCCTGAAGGAGAGACTAGGTGTGTGCTGCAGAAAGCTAAGACCAGTTGCATCCATTGAGTGTGTGAGCATCTATAGACATAGAATAGAAGGCAAAGCTGTACTCGGCAAACACTCAGTCTTTCTCACCATGGAAAGTTGCCTCGATACATTTTGAGACCTTTAAGAAGCTGTGAAGGCATGAGTTACAGAGACAGAGATTCATGTAGCACACAGTAGGAGGCTGGGAAGGCTCAGAGGATGGCACAGACACCAGCCTCTGTGTCTGGCAGGACTTTCTTGCTGCAGTATAATAAGGTGTCCTCTCCACGCTGGACAGAGCAAGCGTGAGACTCAGGGTTCCTTCTCTTCACAGAGGCCCAGGCCCTAGCATGGCAGGTGACCCGTGCTCCACTCTCCTTCAGATGATGTCACCGATCCTCATAGCTACACACAGTTCCCAGCCCAGGGGCCAGAACCTTGCTTCTCATTTCTCCTGAGCACACACAGTCCCTTCACATGGCCATGTCTACAGCTTATCACCTTTTCTTTGGACATAACAAGACAGCAGGGCTCTACTCTGTCTAGGGTGATGCAAGAGTGAGGCGAGGCCCAGGACTGACTCCTTAAGTAGCAGCTCCGGGGCCCAGGGTCAAGCACTCTGTTTTAAAACATAACTTTTTATCGTTTGTGAATTTCACTTCATGCACCCCAATCACACTCATCTTCCTATAACTTTGTATTCTTCCTCTGTCCTTGCAATCTCCCTGCAAAAGAGAATAAAATAGGAGATATATACATATACGTATACATATACATATACATATACATATACATATACATATACATATACATATACATATATACATACATATATATACATAGAGAAGTGGCAGCTGCAGTGTGTCAGAGTGTCACACAGAATATGCTTTTCTCCACATATCTTTACTTGCAAATGTTTATTGGAATGAGACATTAGTTTGTTTCCTGGCCTCTGGCTTTTGCTACAGGATCAATACTAGATCCTCACAAGAACTTCTCTGGGAGTCCTTTGGCTCTGCCACACCCTGGCCCCAAGGTAAGCTCTTACTGTGCTTATCCAGGAGAAGAGCAGGATCATGGTCCTCTGACAGATTCTTTCTACTGCCCTAGGATTACCATGGTGAGCCGTTTTCTTCACAGAGAATAACCACCACAATTGTTCCAAGTGCTGCAGCTGGTGAGGGGCAGGGACAGCTCTCCAGCTCTCTGGACCTCAGGGTAGAGCAAGGGGCAAGGAGGGAAAGGGGGCATGTCACCTTGACCAAGCCACCCCAATTCAGAGGCGGGAACGCTCTCCTGCTCTCATGACCTAGGAGCCATGTCTCTGACCTGTCACAGGTGGTGAGGGGTGATGGGGGAGGTGTAGTCACCCATTGACTTTACTTGCTCAGGTATCCAGAGAGAACAATGAGACACCAGCCTTCATTACAGCTGCCCCCACTCCATCCAACAGTTTCTTTTTCATTTTCTTTTAGTCTGGACTCACAGAGAACTGTGAGGAAAACCTTTGAGAAAGCCCACACCAGGAACCAAGGACCCTGCAGCCCTCATGGCCTCCAAAGGTACTGACTCCTCTCTTCTCTCTGTTTCCTGAGCATGGACTGGAACTTTGGGCCTCCACACTGAGAACCTGTTGAGTTGAGAATAGAAAGGGAATTCCCAAAACAGACTGAGGAGACTCTGCTGCACCTAGGTATAAGTTGTTCTCCTCTGGACTCCGTCTTGGGGTCATGCTCAGAGATCCTGTCCTCCTGTCCTTGCCTCTCAAGAGGAGGTAAGACAGCCTGGGAAAGTGGAGGGCAGCAGGCCATGGGGCTTAGTGAAAACTTCCAGGGTCTGAGGAGTCTCCAGACTCCACACCACACAGGAAAACTCTTGTCTGTGTCTCCTTTAAACCAGGTTTCATGTGATTGACAGCTGCTGTCAATGAGTCCTTCTGCTCCTACAAAAACACAGCAGAGTTTCTATTGTTAGCAAGGGTTCCTATTGCTGTGACTAAACATTGTGAACAAAAGCAACTTTGGATGAAGGGGTTTATTTCATTTCCATTTCCACATGGCAGTTTATCATCAAACACACTCATGGCAGGAAGCCAAAGAGGTAAGGAACCTGGGGGCAGGGGCTGATTGAGGCCATAGAGAAACAGTGCTCACTGGCTTTTCTTCTTAGTGGTAGATCTGTATTCTGATCAAGCTCTGAATAGCCTTTGTTCTATACATAGTTTATATAATGAAGAGCAGGGAGGCAGCAGGAGTAGGAGGAAATACCACTGGGCGATACAGTCTTCTCTAAACCAAATTCCTTGCACAGATAGGATACATTGTCATAGCAACTATCTTTATTGTTTAACACCTGGTCAATTATCTTTACTGCTTAATTGCTCAACCATAACAGGGATGCCTGGTCTCTGGGAACCCTTCAGTTACTTCTCAGGAGCAGAGACATAGGCCTACAAGCAGGCCAAGTCTAACTCTAAGACAAATTGGCATTACCTAGGTTAATCAGAAAAATCCTAACCCTGTTGGTTCCCAGCACAAACCATCACAGCTGCTTTTATATCGAAAGAGAATGGGGGGTGGGGTATACATCCCTGTGGGGAATGTGGAAGGCTTTGGAACTTTGGACCAGGAATGCAGTTGCATGCTGTCAGCAGAGCCCCTGGAAGGCAGTTTTGCTGAGCAATGCAGAAGGGTGGAGATTGGCCATGAGATTTCACAGGGACTCAAGGATTGGCAACTGGGCAAGAGGTGAGTCCCATGAGAGGTTGACAAAGAAGCTAGGTATTTCCTACCCATATTCTAAGAACTCGTACAAGGCTAAATAAAAAACAATGGACTAATTTCTTTGGTGGGGAAAAGGTCAATACAGTTGACGGGAGATGCCTATTACCAGTGACTCTATGCTTTTTCATCTAGAAAGAAAAAAGCAAGTGGGACAGGAAGAAATGCCAAATGCTTCACGATTTGCATTTGACCTAGGAAGCTCAATGCCTCAGAGTAGCTAGGACAGTCAAGGAGGTTAGGAAAGAAGGGGAGGTCCCTGCCCTGCAGTGGAAAGTGAGAGGGGACAGTCTGGCCTAGACCAGCTAAGCTCTAGCTTAGCTGTGAAGGGAGAAAAATCCCAATCTCTCTTGCTCCTCGAAAGGAACTGCTTCAGTGTAGAAAGCTGCTGTTGATAGGGTTGAATATGACCAGGGTCCACCCCAAGCTGGAAGCCAAACCTGGCAGTGCTTTCTTTGTAGTAATGGCTGTAGAGTCACGAAATATGCAATAGTTCAAGTGGACATGGATTTTTTTTTTTTGGTTTCAGAGAACCCTGACTCCTTCCCATGTTCAGTATACACTGATATTCATTCTGTCTTTATTAAAAATTCTACTACTGACACATGGCATAATGGAGAAACTACTAGAAGCTTGGAAGTCACATTTGAAGGCACTGGCACCACAGTGTTACATGTAAGAGGCTCCTGGAGGTTCAGAAAAAGGACACCAACAAGTGGCCTGTTATTTCTCAGCAATGAAGCTGATGCCCGCGATGAACATATGGCACGTTGGTGCCGATGAACACCTCTTCCTGGTGTGTGGAGGGAGCAGGGTTACAGTAAAAAATAGAAGCAAGGGGAGGCAGACACCCAGGGACAGTGTGTACATGTGACAGACAATGAATGACAGATAGATGATAGAAGACAGACATCTGGATCTCATTGCCCTAAGGACCCCAGTCCCACTGAGTAGTACCCTATATTTATGGCAGCGTTTGGTCTTCACTACTGAACTTCTGTAAAGTTTCTGTTTCCAAATATGCCTGCTGAGCCTAGGACCCTTTACATATGTATTAGGGGGTCAAAACTGAACCTCCAATCCTGGATTCCCATGATCCTTTGTATGAGGAATCTTTTAGATTTAATTTTTTTTTTTTTTTTTTTTTGCCAGTGGATCAATCTCTTCTAGCGTATCTGCTATGCCTGAGATTCTCTCTTACATCTCGTGTATTCTGATGGCGATCCTTACATCTGCTGTTCCTGTTCTCTTCCCTGGGCTTTCCATCTTTAGGATTCCCCCCAATTTGTCTTTTCTCTATTGCTTCTGTTTGGATTTTCAGGTCTTGAACAGTTTCATTTTTTTTCCTTTACCTTTTAAATTGTATTTTCCTATATTTCTTTAAGAGGTTTATTTGTTTCCTCTTTAAAGACCTCTGCCCGTTTGATTGCATTTTCCTATATTTCTTTAAGGGATTTACCATTTCCTCTTTAAAGA
>JAPYYD010005847.1:0-11696 GCA_028551405.1 Uromys caudimaculatus | reverse complement strand
CTCCACTATGTTCATAGCAGCCATATTTATAATAGCCAGAAGCTGGAAACAACCAACATGTCCCTCATCAGAGGAATGGATACAGAAAATGTGGTACATCTACACAATGGAGTACTACTCAGCTATTAAAAACAATGACTTCATGAAATTTGCAGGCAAATAGGTGGAACTTAAAAATATCATCCTGAGCGAGGTAACTCAGTCACAAAAAAACGAACATGGTATGTACTCACTGATAAGCGGATATTAGCCCAAAAGTTCAGAATGCCCAAGTTTCACTTTACAGTAACTGCTGGACTAAGAGTAAGGTTCCAGATGGAGTAGTTGGAGAAGGGACTGAAGGAGCTGAGGGAGTTTGCAGCCCCATGGAGGGAGCAACAGTGTCAATGGGCCTGACACACACACATCCCGGTCGTCCTGGAGCTTGAACCACCAACCAAAGAATACACATGGAGGGACCCATGGTTCTGACCACATATGTGGCAGATGATGACTTCGTTGGCCATCGGGGGAGGAGAGGCCCCAGTAAAGGGGAATGTCAAGGTGGGAATATGGGAGTGGGCGGGCGGGTGGGTGGGAGGTGGGATTCCCTCATAGAGGTGGGGATGGGGTGGGGATAGGGGGTTTCCAAAGAGGAGACCTAGAGAGGGGGAAACATTGGAAATATAAATAAAATATCAAAAAAATTAATTAATTAATTTAAAAAAGAAAAGTGATAAACTGGACTTCAGCCAGGGAAGCAAGGAAGCCAACTGCAGATCTTCCCCTCTCCGTCCACTCCTCCAAGTCCACTTACCAGTCCCATTCCCAGCTCTGCAGCAGACACTGCTCAGTCTTGCTCTCTTTTGCCCCAATCTCTAGTAAATTGAACTGATCCCCCTGTCCTAGCATTCCCCCACTCACTGCTTTCTCTCAGCCCCAATTCTAACAGGCATTCCCTAAGATCCTGCAGGCCACTTCAATCAGGGAATCAGGTAAGCTAACTACAGACCTTCACATCTCCCTGTATTCCTCCAAATCCAGTCCCCTAGTGTCCTCCGCTGCTACAGCCTGTCTTCACTCTTGATTCCCATTCCCGGGGGACTACGCATACCCTGATGGAACACCCTGCTTTCCTCCCTCCTGTGGACTCACTTGTCCCCCACTCCCTAACAACTCATCCTCATCCCTAAGTGCCAGCTCCCAATACCTAGAAACACATTTAACCTGGAACCCCCAGTAACCACACCTAACAGGACCCCAGAAGAATTATCTACCAAGCAACACAGAGTCACTGCACTCTTTTAAGAACTAGAGAGGGCAACAGAAACCAAAGAACAAAATAGCCACTCAACAAAAACAAGACCATGTATCAGCACCTAGACTTACAATCTTCCCAAACCCAGATACCTAGACACAATTAATAACAGCTAAGACAGTATGTCCCCACTGGAGCCCAGCAACCATACACAGTAAACCCTGAGTATTGCAACATAGCTGGAACATAAGAAAAAGAGCAACATAGCTGAAACAGAAAAAAAAGACCTTAAAATAGTATAGGTATGTATCCCTAAATCTATAACTACAACTGCACAGACCATGTAATGTTGCTTGTATGCATGCTAGCATAGTCTCCCATCCTGTTTCTCCCTCCTTTGTTCTAGACAATTTCACTTGTACTTTCACTTAATCTATACAAGCATGACTTTGGGTAACTTTATAAAAATCTGGAAATCACAAATGAGAAAACAAATTTGTCTTTTGGAGGCCCCTTTATTTTGATTAATGAGATCATCTCCAGTTGCATCCATTTTCCTGCAAACAACATAATTTTATTCTTCCTTATGACTGGGAAGAATTCCACTATAAACATACCCCACACTTACCTCACCCATTCTTCTGCTGTTGGGCACCTATGCTGGTTCTGTCACTTAGCTGTTGTGAATGGCACTAGAGTAAATGTTGATGTGCAAGTGTCTGTGGTATGTTGACTTGCACCAGGAGTACTGTAATAGACCACACTGTACACCTAATTCTACTTTTGAGGGAAACCACCAGGCTGATACCCACTCCCAGCAGCAGTGCCTATACCACACCAGCACTTGCTGTTGTTTGTCTCCTTAATGGCTACCATTTTGACTATGTAAGATAAACATCTCAGCGTAGTTTGGCTGTACACGTCTCTGATGGGTAGTAAGATTGAACATTTTCTCATGTTTCCTGTCTATTCGTAGTCCATCTATTGTGAACTGTGTTCATTTGAAGCCCACTTATTGACTGAGTTGTTTATTTTCTTATTGTTTAGTTTTTAAGTTCTTTTTATGCTCCAGATATTAATCTATTAGTCCTCTGTCAGATGTAGAACTTCACCAGAGGAACTTTCGTGTAGCCCCAGGTCTAGAAGCTATAAAGTAGGCATAGAAACCAAACAATTAGTGATAATAAATCATGAAGAAATTTATTTCAAAATAATTTTAGTCCATATATAATTTTCCTACTTATTAAATATAATAGCTGTGCTTGTTTGTTTTTACATAAAGAATTAAATCTTGCCGAATATTTGGCACTGCAGAATGCAGAACATCTTTAATATTTTCCAGGGTTGATCAGTGTCTTTAATAATTATTGATGCTGAGAGTGTGGCTTTGTCCAAATATGTTGTAAAAAATTCAGAAGTGTATTTAAAGCCATCGTAAAATTAGTTGGAAATTCTGTCTTAATTCCAAGCCAAATGTATTTAATGACTTTTTATGAAATTCAAGTCAGCAACTCAAACAGCACTTATTTAAATCAAGTATTTCAACATAACACAATCCAAGGATTACTAATTTAAAACTTACATGCTGAGGACTGGCAGTAGGAAAATATTGAAAGCTTTTCTTTTTATAATTAAACCATTATTTTAAGATCTGAGAATTTTGTATACACATGAATTCATGTACATGCACACACACACACACACACACACACACAAATACCTCCATTCATAGCGTACAATAGTGTTGATTCTGAGCCAAGGTATTAGCATTGTGTAGCATGAAGCCATGCTCGGCGCAAAGTGTTCATGTTAGGTCTTCTCAACCAAGACTACTGCTAAGTCATATGATATAACATAGGTGAGCCTTACCAGAAACATATTTGATTCATTATGAGTTTGATTTGGAATTGATTTTTGGTCATTGCACTCTCTGGATCTTTTAACCATTGCCAAGTTATTCACAAGCCCCACTTTAGGTTACAGCACTTCATGTGGTAACACAACCCATATTTTAAGTACTACACTCAGATCACAGCGTTGCTGTGGAATCCTCTCATTGGAGTCCCTTCAGCTACACCAGTGGTTCTCAACCTGTGGGTTGCAACCCCTTTAGAGTCACATATCAAATGTTTACACTACAATTCATAATAGTAGCAAAATTACAGTTATGAAGTAGCAATGAAAGAATTTCATGGTTGGAATACACCACACCATGAGGATCTGAATTAAAGGATCGCAGCATTAGGAAGGTTGAGAACCTCTGCTCTTGATGTTTCCTGAATTCGATCTCAATATAGAACCCAGAGGGACTCTGATGCATACGTAAAGATTACTTCCCTTTTCAACCCTGGCAGCCTTATATTTTCCTTTATATACCAGAAACACATGATGGCACCAAGTCTTCATAATCATCTGCCAGACTATGTGTTATTTGTCTTCTATGCCCTCTTAATTGTCTCCTTCATTTACTGCCCCTGTTTTCATCATACCACTTCAGACTCTACAATTTCTCAAATATGTCAACTCGCCTCGCACCCTAGAGCCTCTGCACTCATTGTACCTCCATCTGTGGGTCATCTCTTCTCAGCATATCTTTTTATGAGCTCACACCCATGTGACCTCTTACCCTTCAAAACTGTGTTCAAGTCCATGGTCCACTTCCCAATCACCACCCTGACTACTGCAACCTTGCCCTAGTCTTGGCCTGCTGTCTCTTCCCTGATCTATGATTTTATTACTTTTTATACTAAGCTTGCTTGTGTTACAACTTATTCACTTACTGTATTTATTGGGTGTCTTCCCCTGTAAATTTGTGTGTGCGCATGTATGTTTTTTTATCTGTGTGTGGGTTCATGTATGTCTTTGTGTGAGCATGTGGAAGGTGGCCAGAGGTTACCCACACATGCTTTCCATCAGGGTGGCCATTTGTTTTGTTTCTAAAGACAGGGTGTCTCTCACTGTGACCTGGGTCTCACCTGATGAGGCTAAACTGGCTGACCAGTGACCATGAACGATCTACCTATCTCTATCTCTCAGCACTGACATTATAAGTGGATGCTACTCTGCCTAGCTTTTTACATAAGTTCTAGGAATAATGAGTTCTAGGATTAAAACAATAAATTTTTGAGTCTATTGAGATTGCTCAGTGGGTAAAAATACTGGCTGAATAATTCCAATGATCTGAATTTGATCTCTGGAACTAACAAAAAAACTGACTCACAGAAGTTTTCCTCTGAATTCCATATGCATGGTATCACACACACACATGCAAGTGCATGCACACTTGAGTGTATACACACACACACACACACGCACACATGCACACACGCACACACATACCAATAATAATGATGATGGTGGTGGTGATAATGGTAGTGATAATTTTTTAATAAAACAATCAACTTTATATACACAGACTGAATTTTAATCATAGTTCTACCATTTATTACTATCTCTCTGAGCCCCTATTTCTATATCTTAGAAATAAGAATCACAATATCTTATTCACAAAGTATAGTGCCTTGCCTAACAGTAAAAGGAAGCAACTATTACAGAAAGCAGAATTTCTGGAAGCAAGATGTGGGATGTGATGACCTGCCATGTAATTTGAGAGTGTGCTACCGTCATGTTAGACAACAGAAAATAGAGAAGGAAGCTGGCTTAAGCTCCTATACATAACAAAAATTTGGCAACAGCATGTTAGGAAGTTTAAAATGGATAGAATGTGACCTTCTTCTACACAGTTAAATTGATGAATAACACAGATAACAATCATTATAGCAGCTGACCACCCTGATGGTTTGAAAGTGAGGGTTTGGCGTTATAGAATGTATAAAATATGTCCATGTGTACTGTAAAGCATTCTGTGAAGAATGCTTCAGAATCAGTACCTCTGGTATCTCAAGGTCATTCTGGTTGTCTCCAGTTCATGCATTTCAGAATGTCATCATTGACTTTGCACTTGACATTCTTCCCTCAGTCTGTTAAACTGTCCTTGGCAGCAAGGAGAGGCCATATGGTGCCCATCCATATGGATGGGCTGGCTGCATTTTAGAATCTTATTCCCTACTGATTCTCCTGTTGTGTGAATAGAATAACTTCTATTTAAGAGGGAAGATACAGGATTCCAGACTTTCATAGCATGTCAGTTAGAAAAGAAGCAGAACCTGAAGATGGGATTTAAACAAAGAAGTTATGGCAGATGCCTCCAAAGCAGCGGTTCTCTCATATGCATCCCCCCCGTGTGTGTGTGTGTGTGTGTGTGTGTGTGTGTGTATGTGTGTGTGTGTCTGTGTCTGTGTCTGTGTCTGTGTGTCTGTGTCTGTGTGTCTGTGTGTCTGTGTCTGTGTCCATCCCACAATCTTTGAGCTATGGCTTCCTTTCTCAAGGCTGTTTTATATGCACAAAGTGGCTACCACAACTTCAGAATTTCCTCATTTTAGATAGAAGAACAAAAAAGATAAGGAACAAAGGCTCATGCCAGCTAATTTCTTAGCCCATTTAAAGAACAATATCCAAAGATTCACCTAATAACCCCTCTTTGAATTTCATTAGATAGAATTTAGCAATTATTAATACTGAGAAATCACATATATTTCAGCTAAGCATGTGCTGCCCCAATAAAATCAGGGTTCTTTATAAGGAAATAAGGAGATAGTAGATATTGAACAGTTTTCTAGCCATCTCTTCTCCAGAAAGATTCTTAATTTTTTCATTGGACAGAGGATTCAGAAAAGATGACTGTCATGCTTCCTAATGATTTTCCAGTTACTTTAGCATCAACATAGAAACCAAAATCCTTCTATTACTACTTGTTGAATAGCTATTTGATACTAATTAATACATTCCTGTAGGGAGGCTTATTATGACACAGGAAGTAAACAACTCCCAAGTCTAAGAAGTTCCTGAAATTTACAAGACTCACAGGGTCCCCTCCCCAAAGTTTATATGAGCCATAAGTAATGATAGGGAGAGACAACTCTCCAATTTGACTAACTGCCTGAAACCTTCCTGCAAACTGTGCAGACAGCTCCAAAGATGCAGGTTTTTTTAAGTTGTCACCCAGACTAGGATGGAATTTTCTGTGATGAAGCTGCTCTTCAGTCACCCATGCTCCTATAAGTAACTCCTCATCCATATTCCTGTAAATAATCTCAATTAACTTACTGGTTCACCAAATTGGACGCTATTGAAATTACTTTGGTCTGTCATAGGTTTCCTATCTAGGATAAGTAAAACATCTGTTCATCCTTCCCCAGAATGTCACAAACTCAAGGTAGCACTGTCAAGAAGTTATTTCTAAAACATCCTTCGTATTGATGCCTACAGTACTGCTGCTCTATATCACCTCTTGCTGATCAGATCTCCACTTGTATAACTGTTATCTCTCCCTGGGCATTGTGGGAGGAAACGTTTCACAGACCTGATCATTACAAGTCATCATTGTTGCAATGTCCCCTTGTGTTACCAAGAACCTTGACTGCCTCTTACACTCACACAATACATGCTGTAAACTAGTACTTGGGGAGTTATATTTGTTTTGCGCTTCAAAAACTCTTTAAGAATGCTTTGAGCAGTCATTAGCTCTTTTGTGTCACCAGGGAGATATTTGGGTACATTTTACCCTTGCTAACAACTTCTAAGGATACCATTCCAATTTACTAAATGATCCCCCAGTTGCCTGGGTGTGTTATCTAGTTTCAGAAAGTACCTTACTTACTTTCACGCAGTACTTCATCCACTCAGAAGAACTGGCTTCAAAAACCCATTATAAAATTCCTGTTGTTGCTAATTCTTTTCTCATAATACCTGAGGAATGTAAACATTTCAAAGGCAGCAATTTGTCCTAAAGGCCAGTGCCAAATGCTTAGGATAAAGCTATGAGAAGTATGCATGCATGGGAACTCACACCCCTCCCAAAGCACATCTTTCTTTGTCTTTCATTTCCAATGCTGCAATCTTGTTCTCTGAACACAACAGAATCCACACCAATTTCATGAAAGACATGCCCTTAATTTTTGGTCTGACTTCCTTTCCTTCTTTGTAGAGATGGCTCTACAAGGCTTTCAACCTGCCAGATATAATCCATTTTGGCCACAGAGTCTTGAGAGGACAACTGCCACAGAATCTGTGCTGTCAGATTAAAAAAAAAAAAAAAAAAAGCCATAGAATGCAAATGCAAAACCTTGCAGAGGTGATGAGCAAGAAGTTCTCCCTCCCCAGGATGGAAAGAGTACAAGGCTGAAGCTGATAGGACCAGTACAACAAATGACACAAGCCTCTGTGGACACAGCCTTAGCTGGCCATAAGGGATGACTTCCAAAGGCTCTGTCTCTTCACATCTCTCCTGTCACCTCACTGACACATTTTCAGGAAAAAAAAAAAAAAAAAGAAAGAAAGGCCAAATCACCCTTTGTGAGGATATGCTGATTCAGACAGACAGCTAAGCCAGGGTGCTTTTGTTGAAAACATTCTCTGGAACGAAATGAGTTCCCCTGTGGTCTGCTGCCCTGGTGCTGTTAAACTGAAACTAGAGAATCTCGGAGTTGCTAAGAGATTGTCACATTACTGCAGGAAGAATTTATACAATTGGCGCCCTCGGGCAAGCAGTGCTGAAGCTGTCAGTATTCAAGACTGTGTAATTTTTTCAGCTACTTCTTCATTCTGGTCTAAGTGGAGCACAGCCTGCTCTCCTCACTTGCACAGTCAGCATCATCGACAGCATGGCCAGTTCTGAAGAAAGGCGGAGCCCAAGGCAACACTGGGAAGGAGGCAGACTGTCAGCACTAAAGCTGTGGACAGCTCCAGTGATAGATTGGCCACACTCAGAAGGCAACGCAGGAGAGCTCTAGAAACTGTGAGTCACCACAGAATAGGGGAGAGAGACTCATTGAGCACCCCAAGAGTGAGGTTGTAATAGAAAAACAGATCAAGAGCAAGAGCTAGAGTAGATGCTACTTACATCCAGCATCCCCATCTGAGGGGGCAAAAGGATCATCATATCACATACTTTGCCATAGTTCATCATCAGATTAAAAACCATGCAACTCACTCAAGCACAGCAGTCTTTCAGCTAGCTTCCATATCTCCTCCCCCTCTTCCTCCTTCTCCTTCCCCTCCTTTTCCCTCTCTTTTTATTTTGTTTCTTCCATTCTTCTGTTAAAATAACTCACAGACTGGTGACATAGCCCTGGACACTAGACATCCAAAGCCATAGCGGATGTCCCAGTGACTCAAAGACATGTGTTATCCAGGGTTAGGAGAGAGCAGAAAGTATGTCTTGGCAGGAAACCAGTGAGGAAAAGAACAAAGAAGATATGTAAGGGCAGCGTAGAGGAGATGCCAGATGAACTCAAGAGGGACAGGAAAACAGGGTAGCTGCCTGACACCTTCCAAGTCCCAGACAGACCTTGTGGTTATTCCTGCACACTTAGACTCTAACCTGGAAGGCCTGACCCAGCAAGTTCCCCCATATTCTCCATACACCTCATGGCTGTAATGAGCCAGTTGTGCCAGACACATTCTTTGCAGTGAAAGAACAAAGTGAATTGGACCAGCAAGACGGCTCAGTGGGTAAAAGCACTTGCTATACAAGCTTGGTGGTCTCTATAACCCATAGTGGAAGGAGAAAAATGATCCCTGAAAGATGTCCTCTAACTTCATACCAAGGCACACATACATCTACACATACACATACACACGCACACATACACGCATGCACACACACATATGCACACACATTATACACACATTAATGATATTTTTTTACAAGAGTGAATATCATAAATACATCCATGCAATGGGTCCAGAGCCAGGGGGCCATCTGAGAACAAGCATCAGTTGGGAGAAGAGCAGCCCATACAGGTCTCTCTATTTCACTCAAAGCCCTCACAATTTCTTGTGCTGTTTCTGCCCTACTGTGCCTCAGGCTCCCTGCTCCACTCCAGCTAGACTGGCTAGCTTTTTCTCTTCCACTCTGCATAGTTTTCCTCCACTTCAAAGACTCTGATTCCTCACTTCCCTATAACGCCAGCCTGCTGTGACCCATCCTGGCCTCGCCTCACCTTCCCTCATAGCTTCTTGATATAGATTCCTTCTATTTCAGACTCTACCACTAACTGTACTTTCTAGTTCAGCTTCAAAAGAGAATATGATTAGCCCTGTTCATTCTCTAGCACCAGGTCAGAGGCTGCTGGCCAGCCTCTGATTTGACAATTCTTGGATCAAAGCCCACCTATTATACAACCAACTCCAGCCAATAGGGCAGGGCCATGTAGCATAAAACTCAGCCATCCAGACCTGTCTGATTAGCATGTGATAGACATTTTTAACTGATACATTTCATAGACCAACTCCTCTTTGTCATCCTCTGTTGTTCCCAGACAATTATGTGCCATCTATCTTATAAGATTAGCAATTATACTTTTATTAATTTTAGTAATTTTCTAAATTTTTCCTAAGTAATATTTCTAATTTTTATAATCAGAAATATTCCATTAAGTATTAAGAAAAAAATCATCCTTTCATTGATATTCTTAGGGTTTTTATTGCCGTGAAGACACTCCATGACCATGGCAACTCTTATAAAGGAAAACATTTAATTGGGGCTGGCTTATAGTTCAGAGGTTTAGTCTATTATCATCATGGCGGAAAGCATGGTAGCATGCAGGCAGAGATAGTGCTGGAGAAGGTGCAGAGAGTCCTACAACTTGAGCCACAGGTATCCTGGGCTTAAGCTTCTGAGACCTCAAAGTACACCCCCACAGCGACACACTTCCTCCAACAAGGCCACACCTCCTCATAGTGTTATCCACCATGGACCAACAATTCAAACACATGAGTCTATGGGGGCCACTACTATTTAAACAACTACAATAGGACAAATGAATATTGAGCAACTATCATCGACAGGCTAAACACTGTAAATACAGAAGCAAATAGAAGAGACCACCTTAGTGGATAAGAACACTTGTTCATCAAGCATGAGGATCTGAGTTAAAATCCCCATCGCCCATGTACAAAGCTGGGCATGGTTGTATACCTGTAACATTTCAGGGTGGAGACTGGCAGATCCCAAGAGCTCACTTGCCAGCTAGTCTCACCTAAACAATAGGAAGGTGGAGAGGAATGAACAAAATTAAAAATGCATCCAAGTTCTTCCAGCTCCACATGTGTATGCCTGGGAATTCTCACTCTGACAGGCATAGACCACACACACACACACACACACACACACACACATACACACACACACAGCTGTCTCTTCATGGAGTGTAAGTGGTCTGACAAGGACTGAAGAGGTCACAGTAGAGAAATGCTTTCCAGGGCTTTCCAGCATTAACTTGTTCACATTCCCCAGCCTGGGCTTCCATATGTATGTGCAGAAACGTGTGTGCATACATACACACACCAATAAAAAAAGAACAAGTGGTCTCATAATTTATCAAATGAGAACACTTCTGAGAGTGAAGGGGAGTGCTGTTAAAGATCAGAGCAGATGCCCGGGTTCGAACGCAGCCTTGGGCTCCTGCCATCACGATAGAAAGCCTCTCCTCCCCTGCTTTCCCTGCCATGATGGATGATGCCCTGCAGTGTAAGCCAAAATAAATCCTTTTTCCCTTAGAAAAAAATAAGATCAGGACCTGGCAAGTAGCACAGTGAGAGAGTGCTTGCCTAGCATGTTCAAGACCCTGAGTTTGGTCCCCGGGACTGCAAATAAATAAATATTATTTCAGACTGTGATGAACTAACTCAAGAATGTGGGGATGCAGCTGCACTTTTCAACTGAGAACTACCAGATATGAGGCTTCGATTCCGCCATTAAACAATAATCAAGAGATTTGAAGACTGTGTAAAGAAACAATGTGGAGGCAGAGAGGTCCCTCAAGTCTCAGCATACTCCTCCTACACTTTAGGAAACATCCAAGATCCCAGTGCAATGAGAAGAACCAGGGACGTGAAAAATGGGGTGAGGCTAAGCAGAAGGGAGTGTATACTAACAGTCACAAATCCACCTACCACAAGTGGTAGCTACTCAGTTAGATGTGCTTATCATGTGATCAAAGTTGATATGACACTAAATTCTGTGATATGGTCATTATTATGCTCATATACCTGAACAGCAAGCAAGATCAGTTTGTCTCTGAATTTTTTAGTCAAGGTATCACATCCAATGAGAGAATTCAAGGTGGATCCCATTTGTCATGGCTAACTTCCCTTCATCAAGCCATCTATTAAAATTTTAAATTTATAAACTCAAGACACTGGTACACAATGACCTCATGTTTCCCTTTAAAATACGTATCAAGAGCTGTGGATCTTCCATAAAAATCCTTCTTCCACAATCTTAGCTTCTCTGCTTACCCCAAGCATAAACAAAGAGAATGAATTTCACCGGATACCGCTTCTTGCAATAGTTTCCATGGTCCCTGTGTAGGTGATATCAGAATTCACCATGTCA
>JAPYYD010005846.1:7500-11696 GCA_028551405.1 Uromys caudimaculatus | reverse complement strand
AGTGGAAAAAAGACAGCATTTTCAACAAATGGTACTGGTTCAACTGGCAGTCTACATGCAGAAGAATGCAAATTGATCCATCCCTATCTCCTTGTACAAAGCTCAAATCCAAGTAGATCAAGGACCTCTACATAAAACCAGTTACACTGAATCTAATAGAAGAAAAAGTGGGGAAAACTCTCGAACACCTGGTACCGGGGAAAAGTTCCTGAACAGAACACCAGTGGCTTATGCTCTAAGATCAAGAATAGACAAATGGTACCTCATGAAATTGCAAAGCTTCTGTAAGGCAAAGGACATTGTCAATTGGAAAAAATGGCAACCAACAGATTGGGAAAAGATCTTAACCAATCCTATGTCCGATAGAGGGCTAATATCCAATATATACAAAGAACTCAAGAAGTTTGACTCCAAAAAACCGAATAACCCCATCAAAAAATGGGGAACAGAGTTACCAGAGAATTCTCAACTGAGGAAATTCGCAGGACTGAGAAGCACCTAAAGAAATGCTCAACATCCCTAGTCATCAGGGAAATGCAAATCAAAACAAGTCTGAGATTCTACCTCACACCAGTCAGAATGGCCAAGATCAAAAACTCAGGTGACAGCAGATGCTGGCGAGGATGTGGAGAAAGAGGAACATTCCTCCACTGTTGGTGGGACTGCAAGCTGGTACAACCACTCTGGAAATCAGTTTGTCGGACCCTCAGAAAAATGGACATAATACTACCTGAGGACCCAGCTATACCTCTCCTGGACATATATCCAGAAGATGCCCCAACATGTAACAAAGACACTTTTTCAAGTATGGAAAACTAGGAGTAAGGTTGATATTTTAGTATAGAAGAAATGAGATAAGAAACTCAAAAAACTGTAAAAAAACTGTCGCTGATTCTGGCCAGTTGTTTCTCAAGGTGACTGAATGCCCCTTTATGATTAAGCATCTTTAAAGCTGCAGTTGTTCCTACTATATCAGATATAATGGTTCATATCATCAGATGACCTGGTATCATTATGCCATCATCATTTATGGTTTATCAATTCCCTCTTGCTGTGGCTTCTCCGTAAAATCATGGAAAGTAATAGAAATTATTGGTCTAAAAGAGAATGTGGTTCACCATTATTTGGTTTGTAGAAAAGGTGTCACTCAGTGAATATGCCACCAATCTCAGACATATGGATAAATATTCTTTAACACTAACATGCACTTCTTTAAAAATGCTAGTAGGTTGCTTGCCTTTGGACAACCCGCACTAGTCTCTCCTTAAAATAATTGCTTTGCTTAGATGTTCTCAATAATCCACTTAAATTGTTAATGTGTTTTATTGATAATTTTCCTTAAATACTATAAGAATCAAGAGACTACCTGAAAAAGATGAATCTGTTTGTAAGCATCACCAGACATATAAATGACATGTGAAAAGATGAGACTAGACAGTAAGAGTAAATCTATGATGTCTTTCCCTTCTTGCAGGGTGCCATTCATGTTATCTTACTGAGATAGGGTCTTTCAGTTTTACCTAGATATTGCTGATGATAAGACATTGATGAGTAATCAAACTTCTGTTTGTGTTTACTTCCCTGGTACCAGAACTATAAAGATGAACTCCATATTTTTCTTCCAAATTCTTGGAATCATACACTGGTCGTCATGCTTATAAATCAAAGCACATTATCAACTGAGTTTCTCCTCTGTTCTTCAGGGTACCTTACTTGTTAAGTCTCTTACTATCTATAACTTTCCCTTCAAGTCGTAAGCTAAAGATATATAATGCTACCTCAATCATTTATCTCTTTAACAAATATAATTTGAGGCCTTATTTAACAAGGAAAATTATAGGCAATGTCCTACTTCAGCAAGTAAAAGAAGCTTGGGTCTCTGTTTCAAGTAGGTGAAATTTTAGGCATAGAATGTTAGCAGTTAATGCTAAAGTTGATATATATGTCTAACCACAGTGTCTTAAAGACTCTTTATAAATTAAAAAAAAAGAACTTCAACAGAAGAAGGGATATTATGATTTGCTGTGAGACAGGCAATAGAATTCAAACTTGTGTCCTTAACAAGTTGCAAAGAAATAAGACCTCAGTTAACAAGACCCTTAAACAGGTTGCTGAGAGAATAAGTAAGTCTCAGGTTGATGAAAAATCACTTGTGTTTTTCCCATGTGTCTGGAGTAGAGTACCATCAATGTGCAGGAGAATAGTAGAACAAACAGAAGATGGAAAAATGTGGGAGCCAGCCAGAGCAAGGTTGACCATGCTGCGGGCCTAGATTCTACTCTGATTCCATGGGAACATGAGAGGAATATGGAGAGTGCAATAAATGGAGACTGTGTCATGCTGCAGGTTGAGAGTAGGTTACAGTTAGAGTAATAGAAAAAAATCTAGTGCAAGAATCAGTCATTGACTCAGAGTGACTATGTCATCTCAGGATTTGTGAGGAATATTCAGTTTCAAAGACCATTAAAGCAGAAAACATGTCATTTCTTGAGGGATCAGACATATTAAATAGAATGGAGAAAATAAAAAAAAAAACAAAAACAAGAATAACTCTTGGATCAAATATTAGAACACACAATTTCTAAAAAGAGAGAATGTTCCAAAGGATGGTTTGGACTCCTTTAGACTTTGGTTCTATTACAGAACTATGTATAATAAATGAGATCATTAGAGCTACCTACTCTCTGTCTTGACTTGTATACTGATGTCTAACTAGAAGGCTCTAATCTTTCACCTTTTCTTTCTAGTAATTTCTTCTCTAAATTCCTGATCAAACCAAAATAATTACATACAGAAGCCACTCTTCACATGGTTCCTATAAGATAAAATTGTACCTTTATTTAAAAGAGAACTGTTTCATCTATTCACTCAACAAAATTTTCTTGCATTCAATACTAATCGAACACCACTAATCCATGACTATCTACTAGAAATTGCAATACAGCAGATAAACACTGTGGTAAAAAGTTATAACAGATGGAATAAAAGAGAACACAATCAAGAGATAAATGGTCATCATATTCAGATACAAATGAATGTGACAGAGTAATAGGGTCAATACACTATATAACAGAATGCCCGGAGATTATGGGTATGATGAGATAGTCAGAAGTAAACTCTAGGAGCCTATGATTGTACAAGCAGTAAAGGGATTGGAGAAAGGCATTGGATGTTCAAAGAGGGAAAGATAAGTATTAAAATATTTCCTAGCTATGGGAAGAGAGTGTAGAATTAGTGATGTGTAACAGAGTTTGCATGTAACTAGACCCTCTTGCAGGAAAATAAGACTAAAGTTTAGCTCTAGAGAACATGGACAGAGATGGTCACTAATGACATAGTTGGCTATTGACTCCTTGCCACAATGCAGTCAATCAAAGGAGGAGGCTGTACTTTCCCTTACAGGTGAGAAACATGTCTTTTTCCACTCAAAAACTAATTTCTTTTTTTCTCCTTGTCTCTCTGCCTTCCTTCACTTTTCATTCCTTCCTCTTGCTCTTCTTTCACTTTCATCGTTCTTTCTCTCTTTCTTCCTCTCTCTCTCTCTCTCTCTCTCTCTCTCTCTCTTTCTTTCTTTCTTTCTTTCTTTTTATATAATTTTTGGGGTAGAATAGTATCTCATGCAGGGCTACACGATCTGATACTCACTATCTTCTTACTTAGATAAAAATTTTTATGTATTTACATGTGCATGCAGACACCAAAGTGTGTGTATGTATGTGTGTGCATGTTTTTGTGTGTGCATGAATCTGTGGTGGCCAGAATTCGGCATCACATCATCTGCAATGATTGTGAGCTGCCTCACATGGGTTCAAATAATCACAGTTGATCTTCTGAAAGATCCATCTCCCATCCCACTCTCCCTCTATTTTGCTATATAAATAAGGGTGGCCTCAACTTCATAGCACTCTTCCAGCCCCAGCCTCTTCAGTGATGGATCATAGATGTATGTAGCATAGTTCCTATTTGTAACTTTCTTGGTGGTTATGTATTAATGTCGTGTTTTTACCAAGTTTAAGGAGACATCTTCCTGACCACTAATAGTAACTATCTGCTCTATTTATTCTACTCAGACCTTTCCTTGACCCTAGCAAATTTACACTCAAACTTTCTGTCATCTCCTTGAATGCACAGAGGGAAATGAGACATAAATGGGATAGATGACATACGAAGTATACAAAGAAGGCAAAAGTGATCAG
>JAPYYD010005846.1:0-2500 GCA_028551405.1 Uromys caudimaculatus | reverse complement strand
CCTAATTATGGAGTCTGAACTGGGCATCGCTTCTTTGCAGACAAGGAAGTCTAGTGGAAATAGGTTGCATTAAATTAAGTTTTTGTCTGAGACATCCCATGGATATTCTCTAAGCATACATGTTGTTGTTAAGACAAAAGGAAGGCTGCTCTCTGCAAACTGACAATGGGGACACATTGCCAAGGACAACATACACAAAATCCACCAAACGTGGAGATATCATGCTAGTACCTACATGGAACCTTCACTTGTATATTGTAGACTCTTTGATGTGGGAAGATACTCTGCAGTCTACCAAAAATAAAACATGGACACCAATTAATCCACAAAACCTTTAGCCTATAATCAGTTTTGGTTGCAAAATGTTAAGGCAATGGTAGCAGAAAACTTGTGAGAATAACTAACCAATGTCTGATTTGTCCTAAGGTCCATTTTATGAAAAAGACGCAATACCAGATAGTGTTAAAGTAACCATAAAGGAGAAACCAGATTAAAAATAAACTTTGGGTATAACCAGACACTACTAGTCAAAACAAAAAGCATTAAAAAAATGACTCCACATGAATTTCTGCTATATTCCTAGGTTAGTGCTTTATCTAGTCATCAGAGACGCTTCCTCCAGCAGTAGATAGGAACAGATGCATAGAACTACAGACAAACATTATGCAGATTGAAAGGTTACATTGGAAGCCTACATCATATCCCTCTCTTCAGGGCTCATTGAAACTCATGAAAATTGTAAGAGCCATTGGATATGTAGAACAAGGACCTCTGAATAAACTAAGCAAGATACACATGAAGTCACAAAGACTGAAGCAGCAAATACAGTGCTTTTATAATTCTGTACCAAGTCCTCTGCATATATAATACAGCTATTAGCTAAAAATTTTTATGGAACTCTTGTCTATGAGAATGAGTGGATATCTGAATCTTATGTGTGCTCTTGGGACTCTTTTCTTCCTGTTGGGTTGCCATATCCAACTTCAAAATAATAATTTTTGCTTCATCTTAATGCATTTTATTTTGGTATGATTAGATGCTATCTCGTAGAAACCTGTTTTCTCTATTGAGAGACAAAAATGTAGTGGATGCAGAAATTAGAGGACATAGGGAGGAACTGGGATGAGTAGAAGGTAGGGAAACTGTGATCAGCATACCGTATGAAAAAAGAACAAATTTTGAATAAAGGGAAAAAATAAAATTAAAACAACCACCATCCCATTTTTATTTCTGATTTCCTTTGGTTCTCTTTTGTAGAACTAACTACCTCTGGATATCCCACATGACATTTATTCTACTACATGGAAGGAAGAATTTTTCATGTCAAGAAATAAGAAAATATGGCCTATGTTTTTAAAATGATGAATTAAAATCAATTTCAAATACATATGCAGTTTATGGAGGGCTTGTTTTAAGTCAGTATAGTTGGAGAGAGAAGGAGATCAGGTTGAGGTGGTGATGTCCTATAATTTCAGAATTGGAAAGGCTGACATAAGATATTTGACCTACAATGAGAAGCCTTATCTTAAAAGTGAAACTAGAGGGAAGGGGCATCCCATGGTAGAAGGCTCTGGATGGCTAGGTTTTGGACCACCCACTTAGTTAGGTTTCAGTGATTGCTGCATTATGAGAATTTGTGGTTCTGGTTGTTTGTGCTATTTTCTTCTGTAAATATCTCACATGGAAAAAGTGTTAATTCAGTCTGATAAAGAGCACCACAATATAAAACCATTAGTAACTACTGACATTTAGATAAGTTTAGACTGCATGGGATAGAGCATTCATGAGCACATTAATTAGGAAATGGAAAGCATATTCAAAACACAATCTCTTGTAGCCTCTCTATTGGAATCACTCTCATTCCCTGCCCCCACCAATTCTTAATCTTAGGACCTTACTCTCTGGGCTTCATAGGAAATCTTGTCTTATAAAAAATCAGTTTATGGCCTCAAAGTATTTACATATCCATTAATTACATTGCTTCTATCTCATGCCCCCCCAATCCCAATTCCCATTTATGAGTAAAGCTTATTCAAAAGAATTGAGTCAGATTTCTTGGAAGACTGAATCTTTGGACTCTTATTTTATTTAACAGTATATCTCTTGCAGTGTGCTAGTTCTGGGGATCGAATTCAAATCTTCATGCCTGCATTGCAAGAACTTAACTCACTGATTCATCCCTGCAAATATATATATATATATATATATATATATATATACACATACATACATACATACATACATACATACATACACACACAGTTATAGAAAGCAAAGCCCTCTTCTACTCAACACACAGTGTAAATCAACACACTGTGTAAATCAACACACCGTGTAAATTTAGGAGTTCATACCTGGGTACGGGGGAAAAGTTCCTGAACAGAACACCAGGGGCCTATGCTCTAAGATCAAGAATAGACAAATGGGACCTCATGAAATTGCAAAGTTTCTGTAAGGCAAAGGACACTGTCAATAGGACCAAACGGCAACCAACAGATTG
>JAPYYD010005845.1:0-11699 GCA_028551405.1 Uromys caudimaculatus | reverse complement strand
ACCACTCCTGGGCATATACCCAGAAGATGCTCCAACATTTAATAAGGACACATGCTCCACTATGTTCATAGCAGACATATTTATAATAGCCAGAAGCTAGAAACAACCCAGATGTCCCTCAACAAAGGAATGGATACAGAAAATATGGTACATTTACACAATGGAGTACTACTCAGCTATTAAAACAATGACTTCATGAAATTCGCATGCAAATGGATGGAACTTGAAAATACCATCCTGAGCAAGGTAACTCAGTCACAGAGAATGAACAAGGTATGTACTCACTGATAAGTGGATATTAGCCCAAAAGTTCAGAATACCCAAGTTTCACTTCATAGTAATCGTTGGACTGAGTGTGAGGTCCCAGATGGAGGAGTTGGAGAAGGGACTGAAGGAGCTGAGGGAGTTTGCAGCCCCATGGAGGGAGCAACAGTGTCAACTGGCCTGACCCCCTGGTGTTCCTGGAGACTGGATCACCAACCAAAGAATACACATGGTTTGGACCACATATGTGGCAGAGGAGGACCTTGTTGGCCATCAGGGGGAGGAGAGGCCCTTGGGCCTGAGGGTGTTAGAGGCCCCAGTATAGGGGAATGCCCAGGTGGGAAGATGGGAGTGAGTGGGCGGTTGTGTGTGTGTGTGTGTGTGTGTGTGTGTGTGTGTGTGTGTGTGTGTAGGAATACCCTCCTAGAGGCAGGGGGAGGGGGCAGGGGCCAGGGAGTTTCCAAAGTGGAGACCTGGAAAGGTGGAAACACTTGAAATGTAAATAAAGTATCAAAAAATAAAAAAATTTTAAAAAATTGTTAAATGTATTAAATCTTTAAAAAAAAAAAAAAAAAAACCTGTTGCAATAGCTTTTAATCAATTCAAGACACATCTAGAATGGAGACTACTGGCTTGAGCAGCCATTGTTCTTGGCAGAGCTCTCCAAGCAATAAACAATGAGCACCACCCTCCTGAGAAAGGGAAAGGTGTGAGGATGGCCATTGTTTTCATATCACATTGCCTAATGCCATTCTGATCTATTTACATGCCGTGAGAAGTGATATATAATGTATTGGGCGGAGTTAGACATTGCTGGAGGTAAATACTACAAATGCTTGCTTTAATAAGCTCTGTACAGTGCATGAAACCGATGCTCACTGCGGAATGTACTGAATAGCAAAATCCGTTATCAATCTGCCAGTAACACAAAAGATTGGAAGCTAGTCAACAACTGAGCTTTAGATCCATATGGTATTTATTTGGAGGGAAAGCAGTAAATTCTTTGTAAGCATGAAAACATTTGTAGCTTTTCCAGTACCCCTCACACAAAGCTTCGAGCACCTCCCGGTTGTGTTTTCATTCTGTCATTGAATGGCTCCAGCAAGCAATGGCTTTTATAATAGAACATCACATTCCGAGTAATGCTAAAAATTAGTATTTGTGGTTCAGTGAGGTGTGAGATCCATTTCCCCAAGTACTACATGGTGTTATTAGTAAAGGTTTTCTAAAAGAACAGAACTGATAGGATGAATATATACTAATATATACTAACAGGGGGCTTGTTAAAGTGCCATTCATATGGGTGTGTGTGTGTGTGTGTGTGTGTGTGTGTGTGTGTGTGTGTGTGTGTGTGTGTGTGTGTGATGCAAGTAGACCAAAAATGGCTCTCTCTCAACAGAAAGGTAGAGGATCCAGTTCTGTACAGGAGGCTGGATGTCTCTGCTGTTTGGTGCTGGAGTCCTGGAGAATTCCTGGAGAGCTGATGCGTTTTGGTTGGTCTACCGACTTGGAATCTTGAAGAAGTCAGACTTAATGCCATCTAGTGCTGCAACACAGGCAAACACGCCAGTCAGCGTGAGGGCAAGCAGCCAAAAAGCAGTTTCCTTCTTTCATGTCCTTTCATCTGGGCTGCCACCAGAAGGTGTAGCCCAGGTTTAGGGAGGGTTGTCCAGCTTCAAATAATCTGATTAAGAAAATCCTTCACGAGTGTGCCAACAGTTTGGGTCCATATTCATTCCAGAGAAAGTCAAGTTGACAGCCAAGATCAGCCATCACCCATGGATCTGGATTTTGGAGCCTGTATGTTTAATTCAGAATTCAGTATATTTGTAATTTCAAAATCCATACCTGGGGCCCTTTGATAGTCAACTGCAAACATGAGTGGAGCAGTGGGAAATGTGTTACCCCAACACACATACTCTAGTTAGTATAAAATAAAGCAACATTGGCACTTGTTTTAGTTCTCAGACTATAAATAAGAGTCCCCCATATTCAGTGCCACATTTCACTCTTTCGAGTTTATGTGTTGACAACGTTGTTCATGACATAATGGTCTCCACTCACAGTGCTAAGTTCCTGGTTATTGTTCACAAAGTGGAAGATACTTATGTTTTGGCTTATGGAGAAAATCCATGTGCCAGATATTTTTAATTCAGGCCAACAAATAATGCTGTTGGCCTTGAGTTTGATAATCATAAATCAAAAATACATTTTGAATAAGGAGCCTTAAATAAAACACATGGAAGACAGAATTCTCTCTCTATAGCTGGTTGACAAAAATGTTTTGATGAGATACAGGACTTGAACCCATATTCACAGAAGAAGCCATGCGCCATCTTTCACTATTTCAATGTTTCCACTGACTTAGTGGATTTATTAGTAATTATAAGTCGTGAGATGAATGTTTCATATATTTGTACATATACACAAATAAAACTCTCATTGCTTTTTATTTTTACTTTATGTGCATTGGTGTTTTGCCTGCATGTGTGTTTGTGAAGGTGCCAGATTTGGAATTGGAGACACAGACAGTTGTGAGCTGCCACGTGGGTGTTGGGAATTGAGCCTGGGTTGTCTGGAAGAACAGCCAGTGCTCTTGACCTCTGAGCCATCTCTTCAGCTCCTAATTCTGATTATTTTAATGTATTATTGCATCATGTATCTTACTATTCTTATATATAATATTCTTTGTACTATACTCACTGTGTTCCAGGAAAGGATACATAATTACTAAGGGCATTTTAAAAATATAAAACAACTATAGACTGTGTTTTAAAGTATTCTGGCCCATGAGTCTTGGGAGAGGCTGAAAATGGAGGCTTTGTAAAACTCCTGGAAGTATCTGATGAAGAGCTTTGTGAACCATTACAACATATCCATCTTCGTTCTAAACTTTAAGACCATCCATGAAAGTCAAGAGTGCAGGCCACCTCAAATTCACCACTTAGAGGAAAGGTGGTCACTGTGCTTTCCCTCTGTAACCTTGAACTCGTCATTCCAGCCAGGCCTTCTATTGACACAGGACGTTACCTCTTAATTTTAGGAGTATAATCCAGGATTTTTTTTTATTTTATTCTGTTTGTGCTTTTCCATAACCTTACAGGCATTCAAAACTCTGGGAACACCGGGCCGTGGTGGCGCAGGCCTTTAATCCCAGCACTTGGGAGGCAGAAGCAGGTGGATTTCTGAGTTTGAGGCCAGCCTGGTCTACAGAGTGAGTTCCAGGACAGCCAGGGCTACACAGAGAAACCTTGTCTTGAAAAAAACAAAACAAAACAAAAAGAAAAAGAAAAACAAGCCCTGTGGGAACCACAGGTAAGTCAGAACGGCAAATAGGTTGATTTTTATGTCTCTATATGCTACTGACTGATCTCATTCTTCTCAACTGTTACTATATCAAATATTAATTAAAACTGATCCTATCTTCCTATAAGATGAAAACACATGCAATCCAAAATTCTAGTTTATCCTACACGAAGGAGGCCATGCTGCTTAGAACCTGGACAATTTCATAGTCTTTTTTCTCTATCTCAGATACTCTTTACTGAAGGCAGTGACTTATCTTTAGGACTCTGTTTAACTGTCACCATCTAAGAGAAAAGGGCCCTCACCATCTAATCCAAAGCAGTAATCCTTGTTGCAGTAATCTTGATCTTACCACATGCTGATTTTCCTCTTCCCATGGTAATTAGATTTTTAGAAATCTGATACATTATTAGTAGATGCTTCTACTTCAGTACCTAGGTTCCATTAGGGCAAAGACTCAAAATCATTTGCTTACTAGTTCTAGTTTCATGCATTGCAGCATGAGGCCCAGCTCTATTCCTCCTCCCTGGGCACCTCTGTCTGCGTCCATCACTGGTAACTAGCATCTACTCACCTAACCATTTGAGTGTGCTAATATTGTCCTTCCTCTAGTTACAGCAGACTCTATAGGGTGGGGTCCAGCCTGTTCAAGCACTTGTGTCCCAGAGCCCTAGTCCAACTTGGTAACCAGACGTTTGGTGCCTGAGTGACCATAGCTGCTTGTTCCTGCCCAAAGGCAGAGCCAGTTCCACTCTCCTCACTTGTCACGGTTTTTGCTTCCTGGAGTTCCATAAATAGGAAGAACTGTGAGACAAGAGAAGTGCCCTTCCCTTAGCCCAGTTTATCTATCTACCTTCTTATCTATCTATCTATCTATCTATCTATCTATCTATCTATCTATCTATCTATCTATCTATCTATCTTAGGTTGTAGTTTTATTTACTATTTGGGAATTTTACTTCTGTAAATGAGGTATGCTGACCACCCCGCCCCTCCCCCCTCACAGCTCCTCCCAGATCACCTCAACCATGTTCCCCTTCCTAACTTCAGATCCTCTTCTTTTTTCTTTCTATAATTTACTAAATCCAATTAATGCTTGCTATATGCACACGGGTATAGACCCATCCTCTGGCGCATGAGGAACCAACCAGGGGCCACTCTCTGAAGAAGCCTGACTTTCCCTCTCCTGTTAATGTTGGGATGCTAATGTCAATGAACTTGTGCAGACAACTGTAGCTGAGGTTGGGTTCATGAGTACAAATACTCTGTCGTGCCCTGAAGACACTGCTTCACAGTAGCCCTCTCTAACCTCTGGTTCTTAAAATCTTTCCACGTGTTCTGCAGTGATGTTCCATGAGTCTAGGAAGCAACACTCTTCCAGGATATATTGTCTGGTTTCTCAAACTGCTGAAAGCTGGTTTACCATTCCAGGGCTGGGGTGCAAAGATGTGATTGTTCCTTAACTAGCCCCACCCAGTCTGTTATCTGGCTTTTGGTGTTCCTCCTTAAACTTCAACTCAACTCCCTTTTTTGAAGGCAGGGAGGGGTTGTTGGCAGTGATGCATCAGGAGAAAAGATGTGCGCCCATTAGCACCACTGTATCAAAGAGCTTGCCGCTTAAAACAATACAGATTCATTACGGCAGTTTCTAAAAGTCAGGTGTCTGGACAAAGGTTAGCTAGAGCATCCAGTATAGAAAGCCTCTGGTCTGAAGTCTTAGGTTTAAGAAGGGCTGTAGACTTATATTTTTCAAAACCTACTTTAATAAGTGTACTTAGTGCTTTAGCTTTCCCTCTCATGCACCACTCACCAGAGGCAGTGGACAGGGCAAAGGATGTGAACCTGTTCAGAAATATTTCTTTGGGGGAGAATCCAATCTGCTTTGTCAGGATATCAGCAGTTCAGTTCAGCAGCAGTAGCTCCATCCACTTGCAAACACTGCTCACGAATCAGCAACGAGGCTTTGCCAATTGGCTGAGTCTTGGAAGCAGCAAGAAGCCACCAGAACACCACCAGAAGTTCTTCTCTACGAAGTTATGACGAACGATGATCAGCAAAGAAGGCCAGACACGCCAACACCACACAGCACCATCCACTGTCTGTTAGGTTATAACTACACCCTTTCCAAGCATCATGCGTCCTCTCAAGTGTCCACTCTATGAGAACAGCACATGCCCTTTTTTCCAGGCAACTTCCAGAAAAACACCTCGTGTCTGTTCTCAGCAAAACATCCTCCCATGTGTCTGCTTCAGCAAAAACATCCTCTCATAAGATAGTTTCCAGAAAAACATCACTTGACACAACCGAGTCTCCAAAGAAACCAGAAAATTCCACTTCAAAGGGCATACACCTTTGAAGGGACTGCCTGAATAGCCTAGGCCCTTCCAGGATTCTCTTAAATCAGAATCAAACTGATCAGAAATTTTGACTTTGTATTATTCTGGTTTTTATCATTATAATGAAATTGATTTAATTCACAGTTTAAGAGGCTGAAAGAATAACTAGCATGAGAATAAAGCTTATAATACATGTGCCATTGGGAAACCAACATTGTAGCCATAGCAAATGCTGTCTACAAGGGAGGGATGTGATGCCATTCCTGCCATATTCTATTGTTTAGAACCAAATCACAGATCTGCCTCCAGTCAGGGGAAGGTGATTTCATAAAGGCATATACACCAGGAAGCAGGGGCCCCTGAGGTCATTTTACCAATGGTGCTCTCATAAAAGATTACTACAAAATGAACAAGTTAATTTAGGGTGATGCAACTGATACTCAGAGCATACTTTACTCAGGGCTACTGCATCATTTCTAATCAGGAATGTTTTATCTTGGGCCTTGCCTAGTGACTACTATGGCCTTAATGTCAAGGGACTTATATAGACAACTGGGAAGCTGCTTCAGTTTTCCAAAAGTACATTTAATATTTTTAATTATGTCTACTTATATGCTAGCACAGGTCTGCCTATAAGACAGCACACATGTGGAGATCAGAAGAGAGCCTGTAAAAGTCTGATCTCTCCTTCCCCATGTAGACCTCGGGGACCAAAGATCAAACTCAGATTTGGCAGTAAGCACTTTTACCCTCTAAGCCATCTCACCGGCCCACAAACATTTTTGGGGGGATAACTTTAGATAGTGCCTTATTCTTCTCAATCCAGTAATTCCATGTGAGTTTTATGAAGATTAGTTTTTTTAAAAACACAACACCTTCTATGCAATAGCTAAATACTCATACCACTGAAGTGGTAGTGAGATCATTCAATCTGATCTTCCTTCTGCCGAGTTTGTCCTAGAATGCTGGAGGCATTGGTGAGATTGGAGGAAGGGAGGAAATGCCTGAAAGGGTAAATGAGGGTCTTGGAGACACTGCCTTCTTTTTTTCCTACCTGCTGAAGACCCAGGAACACAGTATAAGATTTCCAATTCAGAAAATTTGATCTGCGAATGGATTGAAACTGACTGGAAAATGGTAATAAACTCTTTCTAAGTGGAAACTACTGCAGATGCTGGAGAAAGACAGTGGTCCCTCAAGTTGAGTGAGAACAGGAATTGTGTAGTCATTGTGTGAGGCTAAAATTAATGAACCTCAAGAAAAGTCCGAAACCACCACCAAAGTGCTAAGAACAAGACCAAAGCTCCCGAGTAGAAGGTGACAACAGCCATCATTTTCACCATCTCTCACTCACCTCCTACAGGGTCAGTGTAGCAGAAGGCTTGACAAGGGAGGAGGTAGCAGTGAGAATAAGGCTGGGTCCTAGCCAGCCGCTGTCCTCAACAGCAGTGAACCTGGGACTCAACAGGAACATCACTTGAAACTTCTGAGAACATGTCTCTTTCCAGGTGTACTGAATTAAAAGTTGGGATGCAGCCCAGTAATCTGTATTTTAATATGCTTTCCTGGTGATTTCCATTCACAATAACATTTGAAAATTTCTCTGGACAAAACATTGCGGTTCAAAAAAAAAAAAAGACTCATTCATAAAACTCATTCCTAAAACTGGGCAGTCAGGTGAAGGGGCATCTAAAAGGCCAGTCCTGGAGCTGACATGCAATTGGCAGGACATGTGAGAACTCAGTAAGGAAATGACTCACTTTTCACCACCTGAAAATGCCAACAAAGCCTTCCAAACGCTTAGAGAAAGGACTCTCTGACGCATGCCCCAGTGGGCAGTGAGGCTTGCTCAAAAATATTGTCTAAAAGAAAACATAATAGAAGAATGGAGAAGGCAAGGCCGTCCCATTTGCATCTCCCTTCTGAACCCAGGCCCTGACGCCTAACCCTGCTTTCCAGTTACTACTCCATAGCTTCCTCAAAGATCGTGTATCCAGAAGTCCTGTGGTATTTCAGAGTCTACAGAGCAGGACTGTAAATAGAGTGAGCTATCCATAAGAACCCCAAACTTTGCCTCTCATATTTTACAGGCCATGTAATTATACCAGGAAGACAAATGGAGACGGTCATGGTTTCCTGATGACTGTAGAAAGGAAAGAGACCAGACCCAGGAAAGGCCTGGTATACTCTGTCCGTAGCAGAAGCTTCAGGGTAAGTTTTACATTTCAGTCCTGTCTCCAAGATCAGCCACTTCATCTTCAAGGCAAACACGTTCATCTAAACGGCCTACCCAGCAGTTCAAGTTTACATGCTCTTTCATGGCAGGAACTCCTGGCTCTACATGTGTTGTCAATGGTGTCTTCCAGGTGACAGTGAGCACCACTCACTCGAGTACAACTGTTCAAGAAAAACCTTTGGAATTTTCAGAACTGCTTTGATTTTCATGAGACAGAACCAAGCCAAACCCACATTCTCTTACAGAATTCTCTAAACATTTTTGTTGTTGTTTATCTAGAAGTGCTATTTTTGAGGACAGTAAATGTTCATTGACAGAAAGATTTGAAATAAGCCCATGAAAGTCGTTTCTCCAGTCTTAGAGTTGGGTGGGTGGGGGAGCACCGTCTCAGAAACAAAAGGGAGGGGGAAGGGGGTGAAGAGCTCATGGGAGGGGACCAGGAATGGGGGGGGACATTTGGAATGTAAATAAATAATTAACAAAAAAGAGAATTACTTCTGAAGGAGAGTTATACAGCCTCTCAAATGCTGTGGAGGCACAGAGAAAGGTACCTTTCTGAAGCCTCAAAACCTTCCACCTCAAAGAGTAGCACTAAATAGTGTGGTGATTTGAATGTGACTGCCTTGCATAAGCTCATATATTTGAATGCTTAGTCCTAAGGGAGTGGAACTATTTGAAAGGGATTCAGAGATGTGGCCTTGTAGGAGGAAGTATGGCTCTGGGAGTGGGCTTTCAGGTTTCAGGGTCTCTTTCTGCCTGCTACCTGAGGAATAAGATGTAAAGCTCTCAGCTACTGCTCTAGCACCATGCCTATCTTCTTCCAACCATGACGGTCATGGACTAATCCCCTAAAACTGTAAGACGCCAATTCACTGTTTTTTATTATAAGTTGCCTTGGTCATGGTGTCTCTGCACAATAACAGAACACAAACTAAGACAAATATATTCGATATTTTTTAAAAATAATTTCTTTATGATGCAGTGGCAGCCCAGAGCATCCTCAGCTTCATTTTTGCTTCTGTATAAAATTAGTTCCTTGACTTCTAGTGTTTTTCCTACATTCTTTTCCTTTTTCCATTTGAGCAAAATATTTTGAACTGAACTCAAAGGCAAAGATGTGAATCAAAGGCAGTTTGTTTCTCCAAAATATCTAGATGGCTTCCCTTGGCAGCTTCCGGTGAAGTGGACAGGTAAGGCTTTCTTCACTGTGCTCATGGCCATCACTCAGCTGTTAGCTCGAGTTATGGCTCATAAGAAGGTTGTACATCCTCTCTGTCCTGCTTCCTGAAAGGTTTGTGAATGGATGCATTTTCAGAATAAACATAACGAAAACCTTCATAATCTTACTCCACACATAGTCCTTCCCTGTAATTTTGTAATATCTAAAATGAATTTCCAGATTCACTTTGAAAGTCAAATGATTCCTCATAACAGTTCTAGAAACATACTAGGGCAGGGGTTTGGTGTTCAGGCCCAGTCAAATGTGAAGGCCTAGGTAACTGTTATCTGTCTAGCCTGCTATTTTGTGCTGTTACTAAGAAAACTTTCTCATATGCTGTTACTGCTGTTACTAGGGTGCTCTGTGTTTTGGTGTTCTTGAAAACCAAGTGCAATAGAAGTCAATCAGAATTGCTTTGTATAGTTAGCCACTATAAGCTTGGTTCCAGGCAGCAATTCCTGCACCTTGTTCTCCTAAAGCTCAATGTTTCTCCCTCTTGAATTCTTAAACAAAATTGGGAGTTCAAAGGAAATTTCCAAATGACTGATAATTCTCAAAGTAGGGAACAAACAATTTAGACACTTTAAGTCCTTTCACAGTACTACGGATGGATGCCAAAAAGGCCCATACAAGTGACCAGAAGCAAAGGCAAACCTCTGACATAACTTTCCTTTAATGTGCTTACAGTTTACAGCTTTCCCACCACTCTTATGACCTTCTGGAGGCTCACTGCAATCATTCTCCAAGCGAGAGGCCATGGCTTCCACACTTAGGACTCTTTCTACCTGGGTATCACCTTCAGCCTCAGTTGTCATCCTCAAACCTACTCAAATTATTAGCTAATAGACTATGGCATGCTCCTGTGGTCTGTGAGCATTACACTGTCTGACGGAGAACATAGCCTTCTCACAGCAATCTAGTAAGCTCTCTGTACATGTGTAATTATAGAAACAGGACATTAGAACAAAAGGGACAAGACCATAATGAAAAGGAATAGGAGGACAGAGAACTTGGTGTGACAGGGTCCACTGCCACTCTCAGGACAGGTTAGCAGAAGTAGAGTGTAGACTCCCTTAAGAACATCTTGGGTTTGGAGAGATGGCTCTGTGGTTAACAGCGCTCACTACTTTTCTACAGGACTTGGGTTCTCTTCCCCACTCCCACATGGTAGCTCACAACTATCTCTAGGTCCAATTTTAGAGGATCTGATGCCGCCTTCTGGAGTCCTCAGGCTCTGACATGTACGTCATGCATAGACATACTTAGGCACACACATAGACACTTAGAAATGAAAGACATTTTAAATAAAATGTTTAAGAAGAGAATTTTTCAAGAGAAACATGGGTCCCTGTGCTTTGGAACACCTTTCTAGGAGGAAATACAGGCAAAGCTACTGGGCTGGGCTGTACACAGGTGAGGTACTTTGCACAATGGAAGTTGCCAGATGCCAAAGACCACTCTTACAGAGTGACATTAAGCATCAGTAGAAGAATGTCCTGGCAAGTTATTTGTCTGACTGAAGCAACAGAATCCAGGTAGATATATACACACTTGTGAGGGTGAAAATAATGGCTTTTGCCATTTTGCTTGATTTTTATAAGACATTTAATTCTGTGGGACTCGTTTCTGAATTTGGACTTGTTCTAGCTTATGCCTGACCTTTGGCTGAATCTCCAGTTGTTCCTGTAATTTATACCCTAGGGATTCACTTTCTGCCCTTACATAATCACTCACCACATCACACACAAATGCAAGGGTAAGCTAGACAAGCTTTTAAATTAGTTTCAGAAGGACGCATATGCTGGAAAATATTTTAGCTGTATCCATCTTGTATTTTTTTTAAATCTAATTTAAGCATTCTTTCATAATTTGGCCATCTTGATAAGTTATTACTCAAAACCCTGGAGTTTATTGTGCTCTCTCAACAGTGCTGGTGGCTGCATAACAAGCATTTGCCTGACTGCAGCTTTTCACTCCAAGGCTTGTGAACCCAGACACACTGGGGACACATGTCATGTGAAAACTCACTGCTGAGATCTGAGTGCCTGAGATGGTGAAATTCCATACCAATGAAATATTGATTTCTGGGATCAGCCAGGACGATTCTATTGGAAATTTTTTGAGAGATACAAAATAAAAAGAAGTTATTTCCAGAAAGTATGGGCGTTTATCTCCCTAGTTACCTTTTTTTTTTTTTTCCTTTACTGTGACTTTCTTTTTTTTTTTTCCTCCTTTTTTATTTTTGATACTTTATATACATTTCCAATGTTTCCCCTTTTCTGAGTCTCCCCTTTGTATACCCCCCATCCCCTCCCCAACCCGCCTCTAGGAGGGAATT
>JAPYYD010005844.1:0-11700 GCA_028551405.1 Uromys caudimaculatus | reverse complement strand
AGGGAGCAACAGTGTCAACTGGCCTGACCCCCCCCCCCCGGTCCTCCTGGAGGCTGGACCACCAACCAAAGAATACACATGGAGGGACCCATGGTTCGGACAACATATGTGGCAGAGGAGGGCCTTGTTGGCCATCAGGGGGAGGAGAGGCCCCAGTAAAGGGGAATGTCAAGGTGGGAATATGGGAGCGGGTGGGCGGGTGGGTGGGAGGTGGAATTCCCTCATAGAGGTGGAGGTGGAGGGGATAGGTGGTTTCCAAAGAGGAGACCTAGAAAGGGGGAAACATTGGAAATGTAAATAAAGTATCAAAAAATAAAAATAAAATGTTATTTTACAAATGAGAAGCTATCAAAGCTACCTCTGAACTCTTCCAGGCTCCTAACATCCTCAACTGTGTGCTGACTCAGAGCGCTGTGATTCCATAAATGCAAATGATCCCCAAGGCACAACGATGTGACTTGTGATTTTCAAGCTTATGATGACACAAAAGTGATGCACATCCAGCAGAAACCAGGCCCTGAAGCCTGAACCTTGACCTTTCCCAGGCTAACACTGTGTGCTATGGGATGCTCGACAGCAGCAGCAAGCCCCAGGTCCCAGTCAGCTCTGTGACTGCTTGGCTTCACACACTACAAAGCCATGGGTCCACTAGGTTATGTGAATCAATTGCATTTCCAACTTACTGTATCATTTTTAGGGGCACCTGTATCAGACTGGGAAAGGAAAGGGGAGGGTGTGGTCAAGGGATTTTGAAGGTCCTAGTTTATCAAGCCATCGCTATGTCATCTCTTGCTGGATGACTCTGGGGAGAAAATGAAGGAGCCTGTGAGCACAGGGCAACATTTACCTAAGAAGCTGCAGCTTAAAGAGCACAGGAGTGTGAGGGGATAGAACCTTCTGGGTGAATGACTGTTCTATTCCAGCCCACTGACAAACCTTCACTTGTCAGGGAGAGTGTAAACCAAAGTTCAACCCAATGAGAGCCTGGAGTAGACCATGGTGACACAGTACATTCAACTGCAGCCACTCCGTCTCCCTGTAGGCCATGTTTGAGCATGGGGTGCTTGGCAAGGCTGATACTTCAGTCTTAGTTCCAACTCAGTCATTTCCCTCATGTGTCACTCCTCCTGTGTAGGGTTGTTTACTAACCACTCACAGTTAAATATGACAGTCATCAAAGCCAGAAATGGCATGCGATATCCCAAAAGCACAAGGATTGTTACTTTCTATGTCTTCAGAATAATATAAAGATCAAAATTGATTTATAATGGGCCTACTTTATAAGTAACATTTATTTCACAACAAAATTTGATTCTCTCACTTCATATGTAACAACTGAAATCTTTAATATGTGTGTGTGTGTGTGTGTGTGTGTGTGTGTGTGTGTGTGTGTGTGTATCCTCCTCAAAGGATTGAAAGGTTAATAAAGGATCAAATTACCTGCAATGGTTCAAGAAATACAACAGTCCATACTGAGTTTTGTATATAGGCACATAATAAATGCCATAGAGTTTTAAATGTCCAAGTTAAATAAGGGTGGACAATCTGGAAATTGTACCTAAATAAGTGTCAAAGACAGTGCTATGCACCTTTTTTAATTTATTTAATTAAAATACACTGACATTATCTCCCCTTCCTCTCCTCTCTCCAGCCCCTCCCATGCTCACTCCGTCTCAAATTCATGGCCTCCTTTTCTTTAACTACTATTGTTACCTATGTATGTGAGTAGTCCATTACTGCACCACACTGAGTCTGTTTAGTGTTGCTTGCATGTATGTTTTTAGAGCTGACCTCTTGGCATTGATCATTTAGGGCTCATCCCTGGGGAAGAAAAATCTCCCTCTCTCAGCAGTCAGTAACTGCCTGTAGCTCTTGCTCCAGGGATGGGGCCCCATGAGATTCCCCCCCCCCCATCCATGCTAGCACCTCAAGGAGCTTTGTCATTCTTTTTTAGGCAGCCATATTATTGAGATTTCATGAGCATAGCTTCATTGTCATTTCTGGAAGACAATAGTGTGTATTTTGAGGCCTTAAGATGGCATAGTAGGTATTTTAAAGTCAAGGTAAAAAAAAAAAATGTAAAAAAAAAATTCAGAACTGTCCAATGAAGAAATGGTATTTGGGGGTGGGAGAGATGGCTGAGCAGGTAAAGCACTGGCTGCTCTTCTAGAGGTCCAGAGTTCAATTCCTAGTAACCACATGTTGGCTCAGGACCATCTATAATGTGATCTGATGCCCTCTACTGGCATGCAAGTGTACATGCAGATAATGTACTTACACATAAAGTAAATAAAAGAAACAGAATTTGTTAAAAAGCAACAAGCAGCTACTAAATTTAAAAAAAAAAAAGTTGCATATCAGAATATTGATTTCTTTTCCTCCCGCTTGAGGCTAACAGAACCTATAAATAAAACAACCCATTGAAATCCTCTTCATATCTACGGAATGTTCCTTCAGTTTCAATCATCCACCAGACTTGTAGTTATCTGCCTTTAGAAAGGTGTATGGCCAAATTTCTGTCTACAGTTCCCCCTACAGTTCATCACGTTCTATACACATCCAGTCACGGGATGATTAGGACATAATTTTAATGTCTTATCAGTCTATATTTTATCAGTGATCCATAATTTCTATAATTAATTTTGTTACCAGGGGCTCACACACTAAACTGAACTTTAAATTCAGGGAAGTTTATCACATGACACTAAGCTGATAAGCTGAAACCATGTATGCTGTGCTCATGTGAAATGTAGGCATAGGGCTTCCATCAAAACAGCAGGCACTTGGAAGAGACAGAGCAAGTCTGCAAGATAGATACAGTCACATCCAGAGATGCAGTCACTTACAGAGATACAGTCACATACAGTGATACAGCCACATACAGAGATACAGTCACATACAGAGATGCAGTCACTTACAGAGATACAGTCACATACAGTGATACAGCCACATACAGAGATACAGTCACATACAGAGATGCAGTCACTTACAGAGATACAGTCACATCCAGAGATGCAGTCACTTACAGAGATACAGTCACATCCAGAGATGCAGTCACTTACAGAGATACAGTCACATACAGAGATGCAGTCACTTACAGAGATACAGTCACATACAGTGATACAGCCACATACAGAGATACAGTCACATACAGAGATGCAGTCACTTACAGAGATACAGTCACATACAGAGATGCAGTCACTTACAGAGATACAGTCACATCCAGAGATGCAGTCACTTACAGAGATACAGTCACATACAGTGATACAGCCACATACAGAGATACAGTCACATACAGAGATGCAGTCACTTACAGAGATACAGTTACATACAGAGATACAGCCACATACAGAGATACAGTCACATACAGTGATACAGTCACTTACAGAGATACAGTCACATACAGTGTTCTAAGCTCTAGGTTATCCAGCACCAAACGGCCAAGATCTAATTGTGTAAAAGTTATAAGGTACATGCATACTGTGCAAATTTGCTTTTAATCATTAATAAATGAGAAATGTATATGTATAATAAAGAATTCTTTAAAAATAAAATTTTGTGATTTATTATCAGTAAATGTTTCATTTATATGCTTATCTTATGTACATATATAGGGTAATGTAAAAGTTCTCAAGTGAAAAAGGGTTTTAAGTAAAGACAGATTCTGAAGCCCTGGTCTAACCTATGTTACAGCGTGACTTGAGTACAGGTTGTTAAGGGTAAGGTGAAGGCAGAGGTTTAAGCAGTTTAGTATTCTTGAATGCTCCATTTAAAATTAAAAAAAAAAAACTCCGGGATATGAATATGCATCTATCAATATTTGTTTTGGTTGTACTCAAAGCCTAATATTTAAAATGTTAATCTTACCTGACAGTCATTACCCACTCATCCCCCACCATGTCTTTAAAATTCCAGTGATTGCATATTATACTTCGGTCCAGCCTAGATAACCTTTGACACTTAAAACTATGATGCCACAGCATCTCTGCTAGCCCAGGTACAATCTTCAGAGAAGACCATGTTTTCTTGTGGTGCTATAGGGCAGAGGTTGGAACTGGTCTCCCTCGGCTAATGGGAGAACGCCGCTGTGCCCGTTCCCTTTGTATAGGCCACCTCTATCCCTACCTGTGGCTCTTCCTTTATGAAAGCCAGAAAGAGTAGGCAAGTCTCTCTTACACGGCATGCCTCTCAACTCCTCTACTTCCTTCTTCCATTTTAATGACCATATGATTGCATAAAGCCCACCCAAATAATTCAGGATAATCTCCTCTTCTTAAGACTTTTAAAATAGGCATTTTTGAGACAGAGTCTCAAGATTGTAAACCAGGCTGCTCTCAATACTCCTGCCTCAGGCTTCCAAGTGCTGATATTCTTAACCACATTTAAATTTAATATCCATGTGCCAATGTACCAAATTTTCATGCTTCCTGTAACCAATATACTAACATCTTTGGGCAGTCATTCTACCTTCTAAGTTACCCCTGCATAAAAGAAACCAGAATATACCAACCCATAGGTAATTCTGTCAGAGGAAGACACTAATTATTCAAATGTAAAGTGTAAAACAATGGAAACTCACATTTTACTATTTTTACTGGCATTACACTCTGAAATTGAACTACAATTGGCTAGCTATATTGAAATAAAAGAAAATCTTGGGATTGAAAACAAGAGACAGAACTAACGCAGATAAAACCATCAATATTCCTGTGCTGGGCATCTGACCCAGGGCCTTCCACATGCTGAGAAAGCTGTATCTCCCACCCAAATATGTTGACTGTTAAAATATAAACAGAAACTACAAAGGCACATTTTGTAAAATCTCTCTACACACTGTTCTACTGTAGAATTCAGGAAGTACTACTACTACTACTGAACAGCTGAAGCCTACACCATATAATGGATAATGAACTGTTAACGTTAAACTAAGAAGGGGTATCTAGAAGGACTGAGCATACTAACTGTGAGTTCCTATGTCCTAGAAAACAGAGTATCCACAGAATCATTATACTTGTGTCTGTGGTGAAAACTCAAACATCTTGGGTCAGCAAGAGGCTCAGTGGATAAAAACACTTTGCTTCCAGGCCTGATGACTAAGTCTGTCCCTGGAACCAGCTCAGCAGAGAGATCCAACTCTTAAAAGCTCTCCTCAACGTCCACAGGTGCCTCTGCATGCACACACATGAGGACATGCACAAACACACACACACACTATATATATGTGCACACACAAAATACATATACAAATAAATGTAATCTTAAATATTTTAAAATAGTTATTTAAAAAAATAAAGCTCTCCTGTCTGAAAAGTCCAAACTGGAACCAGCTCTACTCTTGTACAGTTCCCTGCGACTCCTCCCTCACTGTCCTATCCACCTAATCTCTTCAGTTTAGCTTCATATCTTCTCTGACTCCAGGACAGCAGAGCAATGCTGGAGGTGCTCAAGTCATACCCAGCATGGGCCAACTCTCTGATACGAGTTTTTAAAGTATTTATGCTTGAGTCTAATACCTGTGGATTTTCAATTATTTGTGAAGTACTGATTTTTTCTTCTATAAGGCAGTCTATTTTATCATTAAACTTTTTCTCTGACAAGAAGATCATATTCAGATAGCTTAGGACAAACCTCTGCACCTCCTCCTCAGTGCATCCAAGGGAAAGCAGCCTCTCTCTGATGTTTGTGTAGGTTTTTTTTTTTTTTTTGGTACAGTCATTGGAAAGGTCTAAGATTCTAGCCCCTGGGCCACACATCAGAGGCAGCAGGTTCTCTTTGTCTAAGTTAAAAGTTGACCGTAAAAATTCAATGTTAGTTTTCACGCGTTTGGTGCTCTGAATTAAGATGGAAGGATTTTTAGAAATTATCTTTCTGACAAAATCTGTGGGATCATTGTGACCTAAGGACATATTGGTCTTCTGCAAAAATTCAACCATTTGTTTATTCAAATTCAGACTGTTGGAGAAGGTCCTGGGAGCATTGGTCAACAGTCGGCAGAGGCATTTATGAGTCAATCCAACAGAGCAGAGGAACTTTATATTATTCTCTAAGTTTACGTTGTTATTAGACCAAAAAAAGGATTCAGGAGAACGCTCCAAAATACTGACAATTTCAACATCTGATGCCATAATCCTTCTCCACAGATCCCACCATTTTTTGTTTTGTTTTTTGTTTGTTTGTTTTTTTAAAGATTTATTTATTATTACACGTACGTACACTGTAGCTGTCTTCAGACACACCAGAAGAAGGCATTCTCAATACGGATGGTTGTGAGCCACCATGTGGTTGCTGGGATTTGAACTCAGGACCTTCAGAAGTGCAGTCAGTGCTCTTAACCACTGAACCATCTCTCCAGTCCCAGATCCCAACGTTTTGAAAGACTTTCAGGAGTGCGTGTTATGGCTCGTGGATACTTTGATATGATGCTACCAATCACTTTGTCACTCGCTCCTTTGGACAGAAGGAATAGCTTCAGCTCCTGCTCATTCGTATTGGTCCTGTTAAAAACTCCAGGCTGTCTTTTCCTCGCCATGTCGATATCGACTCCCATGGTGAGTAAGTTGTTGAGTAAGTCCTCATTCTCCAAAGACTCCTTGTCTTTACTGTCGCATTCCACACTAAACGGCCTGAATGAAATCGAAGTGAGGAAAACTTCTGCTGAATATTGGAGCATCCAACCTCTTACATCAAAGAGAAAGTTCCTTCTCACACACCAGATGTGTCTTGATGCCATAATCATCGGAGAGCCCAAAGTTTTTCAAATGCTGTGCAAAATAAAATATAAGGTTACCATATAATATTACATGAATGCATATGTTAAATAACCAATGACAATATTCTGATCCTTTAAATACATGGGGCCTCTCCAGGAGAAAGCACCCTCCCTCCAGCTCTCCAGGGGCTGCACTCACCTCCTGCCTCACTGCTTCTGTTGGGTCCCTATGGACTTAGGGCTCTTCCTCTTTCCACTTACAGAGAAGCAGAGCAGCACCACTGCTGCCCCAAGCTGCCCTGCCTTTGTATTGTTCTTTTCGTCACTGTGCCTGCTTTGACTCTCCAGAATCAGTGCTCCTCTCCATCTCTTCTCTTTTCTGGTTTCTTTGGTTTCTGAATTCTTTGGTTTGTTCCTAATAAATGGCACTTTCATTAATATTTGCTTTTCAACTTGCCAGATGTCTGAATCGACCCTGCCCACAGACACTAGATTTCTTTGCTTCCGGCTACTTTAATCTCAAACTCTGAATGTAGCTCTGAAAAAAAACATACTTCAGATTGTCTACTTTCCATCTTTAATGTCTTTTTTGGATTTATAATATCCCTTTAATGGATCACATTGATCATATGTGTGTATATACACACACACACACATACACACACACACAAATCTCTGGGCAAGAGCTGTCAACATCAATCTCAACCTCAGTTTACCAAATTGTTTCCTTAGTTACAACACAATAATTCTAAACTCATTTCCATGTTTAAAATGATACAGTTAATGGGATGGAGTGTAATTCAGATATATATCAGTGGTATAGCATATATCCTTAGCAAGCATGAGGACTTGAGTTCAATCCCCAATATCAGAAAGGAGGAGGAGGAATTAATTTTCTAATTCAAAGTTGTTTAGTTTTAAACCTGGGACAAGAGTTTGCCAAGAACACTATCTGAAGTGTTCATTAAACATATCAAAGCTGACCTGGCTGTCAGGTTCTCCCATCATCCCTCAGTCCTTACCTGTTACAGGGTCCTCCTGGCTGGCATATCCCACCCTTACCCTGATCTCTCCATCCCAGAGGCTGGGCTGCCCTTCCCCCAGCTGCTCTTCCATATATAATCTAGCCATTTTGGCAACACTGGCCCTTTTGGTCCTTTTGGCCTCTTGGCTGCTGCTCAACAGTCCCTTCTCTTCCTCTCCCCTCCTCTCTCCTCACATGGCCCAGCTCAGTCTGCCCTTCATGTCCACTCTAGATGCTTCCAGATGCCCCTGACTGTTTTCCCCCTCGTATCTACAATCACCCTTCTGCTCCACCAAACCCAGGAACAGCCATGTCCTCTTTTTGTTTCTGTTTTCATTCAAGGCTGTGGTCCCCAAAAGATCAAACACTCTGATGGTGATCGGATCACTAAAGGAATACAGGTAACACTAACTGTCTTAGTCAGGGTTTCTATTCCTGCACAAACACCATGACCAAGAAGCAAATTGGGGAGGAAAGGGTTTATTCAGCTTACACTTCCACATTGCTGTTCATCACCAGAGGAAGTCAGGACTGGAACTCAAGCAGGGCAGGAGCAGGAGCTGATGCAGAGGCCATGGAGGGATGTTACTTACTGGCTTGCTTGCTTCTCCTGGCTTGCTCAGCTGACTTTCTTATAGAGCCCAAGACTACCAGCCCACAGATGGTACCACCCACAAGGGGCCCTCCCCCCATGATCACTGAGAAAATGCCTTACAGCTGGATCTCATGGAGGCATTTTCTCAACTGAAGCTCCTTTCTCTGTGATAACTTCAGCTTGTGTCAAGTTGACACAAAACCAGCCAGTACACTAACTGAACTTGATGCATTAAAGGAGAGAGCAAGAACACAAAGTTGAATGGTTACTGAATGCTATATGAATCTAGGAGGAGCTGGAGTCATGGAGTGAATTTGATTACAATAAACTAATAAATTCCCAAGTAATTAATAAAAATATACATACTTTAAAAAAGAAAGAAAGCTATAGCTTGTACAATTCAACCTTTTCCCTTCCAGACGCTCAGGGGCGACCTCTGCTGGATAACTGGACAGAACACTATCACATTACAAGCAGCCAAATTTTATAACAAGCTTTATAAATAAGCACGCAAAATTGTCCAATAGAGTGTAAAGAAAGATCACAGTATAAATTTTCAACTATACTTGTCCTATCCTGTGAAGATTTCTATTTCATATACCTTTTATAACATATACATCATTGAATAATAAATAAAAAGATCAGTCAATAACGATATATATACTAAGCCTATCAGCTTGAAGATTACTACCCTAGACAGTGCATTCTCTTCAGATGATTAGCACCATGGTAAACGATAAACATGCCACAGAATATTCAAGAGAAATTCTAATACCAAAGACAAGCAAGTTTTGCCAAGATTCCTAAGAAAGGGGTAAAAAAAAAAAAAACAAAAAACAAAAAAAAAAACAAAAACAAACCTACTAAGATTTCTGCTCGGCCTGTCACAAGTAGGTTTTCTCTTTATATAGCTTAGCCTCCAGATAAATATCTTCTAAATGAACCAACATACAAAAGTAAACTGAGCATCTATGCAGTGCCCAAAACAGCCCTCTTCTCATTAATGTCATTTGTGATAAGCACTCCCATGAGGATTTTACGTTTTTCTCTCTTCCTTACCAACTCAACTTCACTCAAAGCAGTAACAAAGCAATCTTGTTCTGAACATCCTTGCCTATTCTAGTCTGTGTCCTTGCTGTCTTTTCATTATTTTTAATTGACATAGCAAATAATGGAATCTATATCTATATATATCTCCCCAAAGTCCCTCTTTTGCTTAAATGAATATATATACACATATAGATATATATATAACATTAGAAACATGTCCTACTGTTTTCCTTCATAATTCTCATATTCCCACCCCCTTCTCAGTAGACCCTTCCCCCCCCCAGTACTTATTAATTTCATATCAAACTGACAACTCACATATAAGAGCACTTGCAGGTGTACAAGCACATGCACTTTTCTAAGTTAAATTATCTTTTCTTTCAGAAAGGGTCCTTTTCTTGAATCCAAGCTGTATTTGTAAGTCATTGTATGAACACAATGTCCTTTTAAAAACAGATTGTTGAGCTGAATTTGTAGCCTCTGGCAAGTTAGCTAGCCCAAAACAATATTTTAAAAAGTAAATATCGAATTTCAATTTTTCTCTAAAATAAACCATTTTCTTAAGGAACTTTAAATTTAGTGAATATCGTCAACATCTTGGTGATTGTAACTAGTGAGGTTCAAGGAGGAAGACTTATGTCCCTCTCTGTCCCACAGTTGGAAAGCTAACTGGCTGTTAAAGAAAACTGCTATTCATTGGCATTGGGGTACCACCATCAGCTAATTTTTTGACACAGCATTTAGGTGGAGAGGTGTTTTTTTGTTTTGTTTTGTTTTTGTTTTTTTTGTTTTTTGTTTTTTTTTAAGAACTACATTTCAACATCAGTTTTGTCGTTAAGATGAGAGACTTTGGATATCTTCAGAGAAGGTAAGGACCAGACGTTTGTACCAACACACCTCCAATCCGGAAAAGAAAAGGTAAAAATATCTCCAGTATTGTAGAGAATAAAGAGATCGGGGCTAGACTCCTCCACATCATTTTTGTGAGATGCACGACCTCTCGCTAACTAAACATTTCTCAGGCATAATGAAAACGGCAACAAGACCGTTCTCCACACATGGGGGGCGGGGGGGGGGGGTTGTAGCGGAATCACAAACAACTAGAACCCAACGTTACACACACATTATTTCTTAATGCCCTACATATACATCAACCTAAGGGCTGGGCACTGTCCCTAAAGTTACAAATTCTGACACAATGCCGAGCTCCTTTGCTGTGTGAAGGGTAGAAGATTTGATGAGTCTACACTCAGAACCACCGTAATTCCACATCGAAGCCTCTCCTTCCCTCCAGGGCAATTCTGCAATGGCCCTTAGCATTGCACTGTCTAGCAGAGACCTGCAACCCGCTTACAAACGCTACAGCAGCTCCCAAACCCCAGCCCGAACACAAAACTGTATTCGCGTTCCGTACCAAAGCTCGCGCTAGACACCTTTTACTTCCGCTTCTAGACGCCCAGGAGGGACCTGAGGGCGGAAGTAACGACTGACTTCCGGCCTCCAGCTGGGCGCCGAGATGACTTCATTAGCTCGGCGTGCCTTAATTAAATCCTCGAAAGTCTGATCGCAGGAGCCCAGCAGGGGGCGGCTAGAGACTGCCTATGGCTGCGGGGACTGTCTGTGGAGCTGGTTCCGGACCACAGGGTGGAGCCAAGGCTTCCTGCTGGCTGGGGCTGATATTCTGTCAGTCTGCACCAAGGAACAGGTTCAGTTTTGATCTCTCTCTCAGGTTGCTTTATAGAGCACCACCCCTACCTTTTGAAAATTCTTTTGTAATTTTCTGGTTGGTTTGGTGTTTGTAAGAATAAAGATTAAAGAATAAAAAATTTGAATTTATTAATTATTTACCCGGAAAGTGAAACTACTGATCACAGTGTCTTCAGCTTTGGGGACGGGAGACGACTTGAAAATATTCCTTGCCTGTGTTTATTTATTCAGTGACTATTTATTGAGCACCTGTGCATCCCATGCCTGTTTAACATTCAGGAATATAGGGGAAAGCAAGGCAACCTCTGCTTTCTGGACTATAACTCCCGTGGTGTCACTTCTGCCTAAATATTCTCTCTTCAGCATGCCCCACGGATTTTCTTTTATGAACACCAGGAGGTGGCTTAAGTCCCGACGAAAGTGATGTCAATGAGGTAAAAGTGTAGCTGAGATGTTGGAGAGTTTGGGAGACAGGATGACCAAGGGTAGGGAGTGAAAGATGAGGAGCAAAGAAGAGGAAAAGAGAACTAGCAGCAGTGTGGTAGATTTTTCCTAAAACACTGTTCTGGGGTTGTCATCTTCCTTGAGGTTTTTGGGGGTTTTTTGTTTTTGTTT
>JAPYYD010005843.1:0-11700 GCA_028551405.1 Uromys caudimaculatus | reverse complement strand
TCAGAGCTCAACAGAGACGTGACAAGGTTGTGATCGCCCAAGCACTTGTTGCCATTGAACAAGGAGCCTCCCCTGCCATATGGCTGTCTATGCTCAAGAAATAATGCAGCTGTAGGTTCATTCCCAAGCCAGAGTGTGGAGATGTACTCATCCCCACAGTCAGTGGTTGAATATTTCGGTGATGAGCATCTCCCAAAGATGGGCAACCCTCCACCGGCATCTGACCGACCTAAGACAGAGGGTCTTGAGAATGACAAGGCTTATCAATGACGGGTAAGGCGGTGTTTGAGATGGAGTGACCTAAGACAGGGAATGCTCGCCCTACCCCAATCTAGCCCACTGATGCTTGTGCTATAGCTGCTTCTATAAATAAATAAAAAAAGGGGAGATGTAGAGAGCTGTGACGGCATTTGCCATTATAAGATGGCGCCGACATCCGCTGTCGCCTCTGGTAAACAAGCTGTAGGCGCATGTGCAGTAAAGACGTGCGCACCAAGTTACTGCCCATCTCGGGGCGTAATATGGGGTGATGAGTGAGCAGCTAATCAGGAAAGGACACGCACCTCGGGGAGTATTTAAGCGGTGCCATCTTGGGGCTCAGGGTCTTCCTCGTTTTTCTCTTCATGATGCAATAAACGCTTCGCTGCAGAAGGATCCTTGTGTCTGTGTACGTTCTTGCCGGCGAGACAGTACAGCACACGACATACACTAAAAGGCTTACCTTCAAACCATGAATGCCAGTTTAGAATGGGTTGGCCTGCTGAACTATTTCTGTCTGAGTGCACTGATATACTTTACATAAGGTCAAGCTTTTGAGAACCATAATAAATACCAGCTCCAGTTATTCCAGAATGCTAAGCATAATAAGACAATATATGATGTGAAAGTAGAACCCTAGCCACTAACACTGCTATCAAAGAGCCCTTCAGGATACCTCTGGGGAGATAGTCTCACTGAACTGTCTCATTAGGGCTACAGCATAATAAGTCTATTCAACTCTACTTCTGTCTTTTATCAGAGTGAATTCACTCACAACCCACATGTTGCGATTCTACCAAGCTGTCTGCAGCAAGTCAAGGATGATATAATAATTTGTTTGACATCATAATGTATCTTTTCACATAATTCTCTTTATTCTATATATTCTTCTTAAAAATCCAGTTTAAATCATATCTTTATGTAGAAATAAACTTTATAGTTCATTTTTTACTTTTTTGTTTGTTTGTATAGTGAACCATTACCTGAAAGAAAAGTATTCTACCACTAACCTGTAGCTTCAATCTCTCAACAGTTTTTGTTACAACCAAATGGTTTCCTTACCATTAAATTTAAAATTCTCTTTATGGACAATTTATATGTACTTATGGAAGACCTTTGAAATTTAAAAAGAAGAAGAGGCACTTTCACAAGCATTTTTCCTCCAGTCATTAGTTCCTACACTGAGAAATCAGAACTTCATAGAACAATAATAAAAAATTAAATAAATATATGTGGCTAGAGATTCTAAAAGTTTTTCTTCTTATTCTACATTCTGTGACCATCCCAGTATTTCATCTTGTCTTTGAACTAAAAGAAGAGGAAACATATCTTATTTAATGATATACCTTAAAGGTTCAGAAAAGTTACACGGCATACTAGAAAAATGTGTGGAAGAAGATTGGAATTCATTGGTGTGTAGCATAGGAGGATGTTGACACATTACTAACAATAAAGCCTTTGACACCTCAAACTCTTTTTTATAATTAATTGCATGATTGGCATGAGAACTATCTCCAAAAATAGTCTAGAAAGGACTTCTAAGATCTACTTGAAAGCAATAGATTTTAGCATTCAAATTCTCACTTGGAAACATTCCATTATCAATAATTATATAGAGGAAACTTAGATCTCGTTAATTGTATGTTGAAGACTTGCTATTTAAAAATCACTATTTACTTGCCACATATTTTATGCTTCATATACACTTACTTAATTTTATGTTATGGACACCTACTTAGTTCACACACTAAATGAAAAGGATGGCCTATAGAATTAGCTGAACTTAAAAGAAAAAAAATAAAGTATATTCACAAAACTATATAGAATCAATTTAACAAAAATAGAACAAAATAGGTAGTAACATAATCTTACTAAGATTTGTATATGAATATATATATATACACACACACATTGTTTGTTTGTTTTTCTCCAGAGAGGGGAATTCAATTCACCAACGTTAGGTAATTTGATTGAAATCAGTCTAGTCACTACACTACAATGTTGAAAAACAAAACCTCCTTGGAGAGTATGAGCTATTAAAACTAAACTATGAAGAATGTTGTGTAAATTTTTAAGTACATGGCTTGTTGGAACTTCAACTTTATAATTAGCCAAACGGTAGTTATAAAAGTGTGATGAGTAAATTTTAATCTTTAAATTTTAGAGGTGAAGCCCTCTGCATTTTTAGGTTTGGATTATCACTAATTGTGTAATAAATGAAATCCCATTTGGTTAAATCTATTTGTAAAGTAAAACTATGTCAAAATGTAGTAAAATAGTTTTAACTTAAGAAAAATAAGACTTACAAAGTTTTCTGGAAACTCCAATAGTCAGTGCATTTTTCTATATCTTTAGCTAGATTGAAGAAAAAAAATATATGTATATGTGTGTGTGTTTGCATTAATACCAAATTAAAATATATTCTATCTCTGTACACATCTATTCACATTAATCGTACACTTGCTTGTATTCATAGAATAATATTTAAGATTTTAAAGTAATTTAATAGGGGAGAGCTTAATTCTAAATGTAGGCATTTATGTAACATTTTTGTTACATCTTGGACTTTAATATTTAGTATAAAGTTTAATCATTTAACAAAACCAAATTTAGTACATGGATGGCACACTCCCATTAATCTTACAAAAATTTAATCAACTATTTTTAAAGTCATGATAGTGTAGAGAGTATTTTTCTATTCAGTGTAGTTTACAATAGTTCCTTTTATTTCTTAAACATTTATACATATAATAAATATTGTTTGTAACCAGTTTATAATTCAAATTATACTATTTCTTTTAATGGTGTAAATAATTGAACTTCATAGTGTAACTGTAGTTGGTTTGAAGTCATTTAAATATCCAGGAGTAGAGCCAAGATTTTAAACCTGTTTAATGCCTACAGAATCAATTTTCTTTCTAATGAACTCTGAGGCTTGGCATACAATATATTGGCTAAGCCACCATAGCTATTAATAACATGATAGATAAATTTAAAGATGGACAGATGGCTCATAACAAACAACTAAGTTATCTCATAACTTTTTTTCAGGAGGTACTATTTAAAATGTTTAAACTATGGATTATGGTCTACTGGAAAACATTTTATTGATGTATATAAATGGTTCAAAATATGGCAAAAAATTGGCAGACTCATGCTGGACTTTTTGTTTCATGAAATACAGATAGATTTACATCAATAATTATATTTTCATCTTAATCATTACAACACAGTTCTTTGTAACTTTCTCATATAAATACAAATATTCACAAAAATAAATTTAAATACTAATTTTAGTTGAGAAGAATAATATAATAAGTCCACAATAATGCTTTTTTTGGTTACTGTGTATGATTTTCTGTCGAGGACATTCTGAGTAGAAATGGAAAAAAATTTGCTTAAAAATTCTTTGAGGGTCTATAATGGCTTCAGGAAGAGATTACTAAGGTAGTTGGTGGACTGAGTAAATTAGACCATAGCCACCTTGATAATGAGCTTCCTCACCCTGTACCTCAAAGGGCAAAATAAAACAAAATGGAATAAAAAGAAATATTTTCTTTCTGTGTTTCCTGGAGGAAAACACCTACTGATTTTAGCCACAGTTCACTTTAGGACTTAGATCCCAAGGACATGGTACTTCTCCATGATATATATAGTTGAAGTGGTCTCATGGGGTTCAGTTTGTCATCAGCCTCCCTGGAATGTGTTCTGCGAGGTCTCCCTCTCCTCACTCACTCACTGATTGTAAATCTCTTGAAACATCCTCACCTCCAGGACCATGTGAACTTATTGGTTCTGTTTCTATGGAAATCTGTTCATTCATTCAGGAAAATTGAACTATGCCTAACTCTTTCCTTTTGCGTTTACATTTCTAAAAATTATTTTAATCAGATTTCTCTGCTTAAAAATTATTTTCATGAAAGTAAGCATACATTTTTCTTATTTTAACATCATTTATTCTTTATATGTTTTTAATTATTTGTTTTCACTTTATATCCCTATTGCTGCCCCCTCCAAGTCACCCTCTCCCACAATCCTTTCTCCTGTTCCCCCTCCCCTTCTCCTCAGAGTTGGTGGGAGCTCCCTTGGTATCCTCTTACCCTGGCACATCCTAGGTGCATCCTCTCCCATTGAGACCATTCACAGCAGTCAAGCTAGAAGACCACATCCCACATACAGGCAACAGCTTTTGGCATAGCCCTTCTCCAGTTGATCTGGACTCACATGAAGACCAAGCTGCACATCTGCTACATACGTGCAGGGAGGCCTAGGTCCAGCCTATGTAGTGGACATACATTCTTAAGTACTCAGTTTTAATTTATTGATACATTCTAAAAATATATTTACCAAATTAATATAGAATTTATTTAACAGTTTTGTTCCATGGCCTATTCTACTCATTGCTTAAACAGAAATAAAATGAATTTTCTCTAATCCATAGAGAAAGTTAGACATACTGAACAGGCTAAAAATCAATGACTTTGCCTTACCATGATACCATGTTCCTTCACTCATTCCTACTTAAGGGTTGTTCACATAGTCCTGTTCACTTATCATAGTTACCCTCATGGCAACCACAGTCACATCCCATAGCCTGAGAGAACCTTGCACATAGTGGTGAACATCTTCCCCAAAGAGTGATGATCATTTCAGTTACAATACCTTAGCACCCCTACCCAAGTTCCTGTTGCCTAAAGATATTAATGTTTGAATTTCTCTGTACATTTCCTAGTAGTGATGTAGTGAATTCTCTATACCTTCCCTTTTCCCCATCATAACTGCACCCCACCAGCTAAGGAGTTCCTGGAGCCCTGTACACCTCCCCTACTTATCACTGTCAATTCCTTCTTTGATTTTAGCCTCTGCCTCTGAGGGAACACTGGTAGTAACCCATGACTTCTGAGGTTGTACAGTGAGACTAGGCTAATCCTAAAGAAATAATTAAGACCAAAGCAGAAACTCATGACACAGAAATAAAAAAGCAGTATATTAATACTGGCACATGGGAGACAGGCAGAAGGAGGTCCATCCCTGTGAGTTTAAGACCATTGTAGTCTACATACAGCATTTCAGCACAACTAGGTCTCCATAGAGAGATACTATCCCAAGAAAAAATACATTCAAAATAAAAATCAAACAATAACAAAAAACACAAACATAACAACACAAAACAAAATTGTGACCAATCAGTGAAGAAAAGTTTAGTTGCTTTGAAACAACTAACTGCACTGGCAAATTCTTAGCCCAACTAACCTAAAAGAGAGGAAAATCAAATTAATAATGTTAGAGCGAAACAAGGAGATATTATAACAAATACCAATGAAATGTAAGTATAAGGACATTTTCTAAAGCCTTTATTTCATTATGTAAATATCTAAAATAAATGGATAAATTCTTTGCTTCATTTTAAATTTAGAATTGTCAAATAGAGCTCCTATGAAGTATGGAAAAGTGAAAGGAGCCATGGCCCACATAGTTAAAAACGTCATAAGATTCTAACTTGGAAATAGGAAAACTTTCTACTTGCCTACTCACAAAAGTCTACCCTAGAAAATGTAGTTAAACAGAGAAATTAATTTTGTGTTCTTGGCTAATATTTCAATACTATCGTTCACCACAGTAGAGAGGACAAAGAATAATGAACTTGAAGCAGTTGGTCACATCATATGCCTAACAGAAACAGAGATCAGGAACGCATGTGATACATTCAACTCTCTTTCTCCATTTCTAAATCCCACGTCACCAATTCACAAGTTAGACAGCTCCACTGCAAGTAACAGAATCAAGAGAATACTCCAGAGGCATGCCAAGAAGCTTAAGTCCCAGGGGACTGTAGATTCTTAGTAATTAACAGTTAACGCCAATCATACAATAAAATAAGTGTTGTATTGTTCCTTATATCAGTAGCCTCTAGCTTTGAGACTGACTTTAAAAATGAATTTTGTTAGTTGAGGGATAAGTGACTGTGACCAAAATATTATAAGTTAGAGTTAAAATAAACTAACCTTATAAATTAATTTGCTTTATTATTTGTTCATCCTTTAGTTTCCAAGAGTTAGTCTGTGATAGGTATATCAGCCCAGCTTGGAAACTTCAGGAGAATAGTCGCAGTCCCTCACCAAAATGACTGACAGAGCAAGGTCTGGCAATGGTTCCTACTTAGGTTTCAAACCCGGGACAAATAGCTGCAGTGGATTAAGTGTCTTGTCACAAGAATTTCCATGGGGTATCTTACCACCAAGCCGAATGGGAACCTTGTCAGAGACAAAAATGTTCCAAACCACAGAAGACAGGCATCCCTTGACTTTGTGATTGCAACCCATTGGAGATGAGAGGAGCTTCTTGGCACACAGTTGTGGCTTTTGTAGTAACAGCAAACAAAGCAAGCAGTTCAGGGTAAAAGCTATCCAGTGGGAGAGGGCAGAGAGCAGGAGGAAAGGGAGATTTAGGGAATGAAAAAATAAAACATGAGAAGAAGAAAAAGAAAAGAAAGAAGGAAAGAAGGAAGGAAGGAAGGAAGGAAGGAAGGAAGGAAGGAAAGAAAGAAAGAAAGAAAGAAAGAAAGAAAGAAAGAAAGAAAGAAAGAAAGAAAGAAAGAAAGAAAAGGAAGAAATGAAGGAACAAAGGATGGGACACAACTACTCTTAGGTATGTGGAGGAGAATGTTTATTATAGAAAAAAGTGAGTCAAAGCCAGAGACAGGGACATCTGGGTGAGTCCACAGTGGACATAAACCTGTACCGTGTGAGGAGAGGAGTTGAGGAAGAGGGAGGGAAGAGAAGGAACCACATGCAGCAGCTAGGGCATCCAAAGAGAGTAGATGAAATAACAAACAAGCACACAAATAAAAACAGGTAACCAAACTGGTTAGATTATAAAGGAAAGGGCAGCTGAAAGAAAGGCAGCCCAGCCCGTGGGATGGAGACCTTTAGGCAAGAGGACTGGATATGACAACCAAGATGGCCCATGCAGGGAGAACTTGACTACCAGGTCTGTTTGATATGTTAAATAGGCACCTCAGCCCTTTTGCCCAGGGGTTGAGACCTAACACAACTGACTATTGGAGGAATTTTTTAAAGAAAATCGCCCAAAAGTTCAGAATACCCAAGTTTCACTTTACAGTAACCGCTGGACTGAGAGTGAGGTCCCAGATGGAGGAGTTGGAGAAGGGACTGAAGGAGCTGAGGGAGTTTGCAGCCCTATGGAGGGAGTAACAGTGTCAACTGACCTGACCCCACCACCCACTCCCCAGGTCTCAGAGGACCACCAACCAAAGAATACACATGGAGGGACCCATGTTTCAGACCACACATGTGGCAGAGGAGGGCCTTGTTGGCCATCAGAGGGAGGAGAGGTCCTTGGGCTTGAGGGTGTTAGAGGCCCCAGTAAAGGGGAATGTCAAGGTGGGAATAGGGGAGAGGGTGGGCGGGTGGGTGGGAGGTGGAATTCCCTCATAGAGGCAGGGAGGGGGAGGGGATAGGGGTTTCCAAAGAGGAGACCTGGAAGGAGGAAAACATTGGAAATGTAAATAAAGTATCAAAAAAAATAATAAATAATGAAAAAAAAAGAAAGAAAATCGCACTTTGAAAATGCACAAAAGCCAAGAGCATAGATTTATACAAAATGTTTGAGTACTTGTGGATTGAGGATAAGACTCGACAATTAGTCTGTAAAATTTATGATCAATTTTTCAAATTTTTGATAGTGAAGGGAAATGTTTTCTTTTAAAACAAGTATTGTTGGTTGTTCTAAGACATCTGTAACAATATATGTTAGAAATTAAATTTACTATTATTCTTGAATGCATTCAAATTTTTCCTTATAATATTATATCCTAAAGAGGTATGATATAATACATTTACAATTTAATTTAGTTCTATTTTTACTGATAGGCACAATATTTCAAACATCAGAGGCTAATTAGTGGAAACTATTCTATCATACTTCTTATCAAAGCTGATTAATACTGCAGCTCTAAATTAATTCTTACCTGCTTCATTTTAAATTATAGAAAAAAAATCTCATAGAAATGTGGAGAACTTTTTTTTTAAAGCCATAGATATCTACCTAGATAAATTCAGAGAAGCCATTAGGCCTTACTTGGTTATATAATTCTGTAAAATCTATTTTATTTTTAACTTGAAGCTTACAGTTCACTTAAATTAGCTCTGTGGAGTACTCTACTAAAACAATAGTGTTAGGAAGGCAGACCACAACTGTAGCTGAGGTCGCTGACTTTATAAGATTATAAAGGTTCTATTACCTTGAGCACATTATTATCTTAGCCACTCTCTCCTTATATCTGGGCTAAATTAAAAAAAATAGAGCCTTTATTAAATATATGCATGTTAAGGAATCTGGTGTGCTTTGAGGTCATTTACCAAACTCAGGTATCAGTTGAATCCCCAGTGTGAGTTATTAAGAAGGTAGAGGCATAGTCTGAAAAATATATTGGGGAGTTACAACTCTGGGAAATAATTAAGGTTATTTATGGCTATAACAGAGGGGCCTTAACCAACAGCACTACAATATAATGAGAAACAAAACAAAACAAAAGTATGATTAGGTGCCCAATATTATCACTGTGCTGTGCCTAGATCCATTCCTGAATTTTGCAGAAAGATTCTTATCTAGAAAAGTTGTCTTGGTCATTGTTCTATTGTAGTGAAAAGATACCATGACCACAGCAACTTTCTTCCTTAGTTCCTCCCTTTCTTTCTTTCTTTCTTTCTTTCTTTCTTTCTTTCTTTCTTTCTTTCTTTCTTTCTTTTTATTTTATTTTTTTTGCATTTTTTCTTTTATTGGATATTTTCTTTAATTACATTTTAAATGTTATCCCCTTTCCTGCTTTCCCCTCCACAAACCTAATATTCTATCCCCTCTCCCCCTGCTTCTATGAGGGTGCTCCCCCGTCCCACCTCCCCACCCTGATATTCCCCTATACTGGGGCATTGAGCCTTCACAGGACAAGGGCCTCTCCTCCCATCCTCTGCTACATATGCAGCTGGAGCCATGGGTCCCTCTGTGTGTACTCCTTGGTTGGTGGTTTAATCCCTGGGAGCTCTAGGAGGTGTGGTTAGCTGATATTTTTGCTTTTCCTATGGGGTTGCAAACCCCCTCAGCTCCCAAGGCAACTCTTACAAAGGAAAGCATTTAATTGGAGGCTTGCTTAGAGTTTCAGAGGTTTAGTGCATTATCATCATGGAAAAGAGCATACCAGTGTGCAAGCACTGGAATAGTAGCTGAGAGCCACAACCTGATCCAGAAGGAGAGAAAGAGAGAGAGGGAGAGGAAGAGGGAGAGGGAGACGGGGAGGGGTAGGGGGAAAGGGAGGAGGAGGGGGAGGGGGAGGGGGAAAGGGAGGAGGAGGGGGAGGGGGAGGGGGAGGGGGAAAGGGAGGGAGAGGGAGAGAGAGAGAGAGAGAGAGAGAGAGAGAGAGAGAGAGAGAGAGAGAGCAGGCTTGGACCTGATATAGACTTGAAATTTACCAGTTTTTAAAAACTCCAATGACAAACTTCTTCCAACAAGGCCATACCTCATAATTAATCCTTTCGACTAGTTCCATTCCTTCTGATTAAGCAATCAAATGCGTGAGCCTATCAGAGGTTTCATTTTATTCAATCTATCACATTCTACTCCCTTGCCCCATAGGCTTATATCCACATCACAAGTCAGAATGCATTTCGTCTTACTTCAAAACTCTCCATAATCTATCACAGTCTTAACAGGGTTTAAAATTCCAGAGTTCAAAGTCTCTTCTGAGACTCATGACAGTGTAAGTCTCTACATATTTAGGAAAAAAAAATCACATTCTTCCAACCGCAGTAGGACAGAATTCACATTGCCATTCCAAAGGAAAAAAGGGGGCACAGTGAGGAAATAGTAGACCAAAGCAAGACAGAAAACCTGCAGGGCAAACACTAAACTCTAATGACAAAACATCTTCATATAGTCAACTCTTTTCGGGTTTGTTGGCTGCAACGTACTTCTTTCTCTTCGGTTGGTTCCACATCCAGTCTGCAGCTTTGTTGGCAGTGTCCCATGACTCTGCCATCTGCAACGTCTTGAGGAATCCAACATAATACAGGCTTTACCTTCAAAGCTTCACAAAATTGTCTTTCTGGACCTCCATGCAAGGACACAAATGACACATGCTTTTCTTAGTTGTAGAGGAAGATTCTGAAACTCCTTTGTTGTACTCTTGACTCTAAAGCCAGAGGTGTCTGTCTGAATCTGCCAAGTTTTGTTGCTTGATAGGGCTTGACACCCTAGTTCTGTTACAATTGCATCAGCTTTCTGGATTTTGTTTTGCATTGTTTGTTTTGTTTCTTTTTTTCATTGCTTAAACTTTTAATTCTTTTCACAAATGGGAAGCTTAGCTAGTGGGATCTTTCCCTAAGCTCACTATTGGCTTTATTCCACTTAGCTTCAAGCTTAAAATAGCTTTTAAGAATATGATAGAGGTCAATAAATATGATAGAGGTCAATAAAGAGGAAATGAATAAACCCCATAAAGGAATCCATGAAAACACAAACAGTGTAGGGAAGTAAGTAAAACCTTTCAGTACCAGAAAGTAGAAATTGTATCAATGAAGAAAGTCTAAACTGAGAAAATTGAACATAAATCTCTAGTCTTAAAAGTGAAAGAAAAGTAGACACATGATCCCATTTTTAACTCAGAAGCTGCCTCCAATTTATAACTATTTGCAAGGAAAAATTTAGGTTTCTTTTCAAGTTAGTTTCATTGGGGAAACAAATTACTCTGTTTTTTTTCCTTTTCTTATTTAATTATTATTATTCTTTAATCATTTTTTTTTTTTTTAACAGTCTAGTCATTATCCTGTTCCTGGTCCTCATCACTTTCCCTAGTTCAACCACAGGGGTCCCCGGCTTCGGTCCATTGGTTGGGTGTAAGTATCTGTATCTGACTCTTTCAGCTGCTTGCTGTGCCTCTGGGAGGGCAGCCATGCTAGGCTCCTCTCTGTAAGCACACCATAGCATCATTAATAGTGTCAGGCCTTGGAGTTTCTTCTTGAGCTGGATCCCAATTAGGGCCTGTCACTGGGCCTTCTTTCCCTCAGGCTCTTCTCCATGTTTGTCCCTGCAATTCTTTTAGACAGGAACAATCTGGGTTAGAGATTGTGGGATGGCAACCCCGTCCCTCCACGGGATGTCCTCTCTTTCTACTGGAGGTGCACTTTACAAGTTCCCTCTCCTCACTATAGGGCATTTCATCTAAGGTTCCTCCCTTTGAGTCCTGACAGTCTCTCTCCTCCCAGGTCTCTGGTACATTGTAGAGGGAAGTCCCACCTCCTACCTTCAGAGATTGCCTGTTTCCATTCTTTCTGCTGGCCCTCAGGGCTTCAATCCTGTTCCCCTCCCCCCAGTACCAGATCATGTTCCCCTTTTCCCTTCCTTGTCCCTTCTCCAGCCCAGGTCCCT
>JAPYYD010005842.1:0-11701 GCA_028551405.1 Uromys caudimaculatus | reverse complement strand
ACAAAGACCCAACAAAGAAAGAAAACTTCAGGCCAATTTCCCTTATGAACATCGATGCCAAAATACTCAATAAAATTCTCGCAAACCGAATCCAAGAACACATCAAAACGATCATTCATCATGATCAAGTAGGCTTCATCCCAGGGATGCAGGGATGGTTCAATACCCGGAAATCTATCAATGTAATCCACTATATAAAGAAACTCAAAGAAAAAAACCACATGGTCATCTCCTTAGATGCTGAAAAAGCATTTGACAAAATTCAGCATCCCTTCATGATAAAAGTCTTGGAAAGATCAGGAATTCAAGGCCCATACCTGAACATAGTAAAAGCAATATACAGCAAGCCAGCAGCCAACATCAAGCTAAATGGAGAGAAACTTGAAGCAATCTCATTTCTTCTTTAAAGACCTCAATCATCTTTATAAGATAATCCTCTTGTACTTCAGTTTCCATAGGATATCCAGGGTTTGCTGTAGCAGAATATCTAGGCTCTGGTGGTGCTATATTGTCTCAGATCTTGTCGATTGTGTTCTTATGCTTTAGGCATCTAAGTTTTCACTTGTGTTGGCTCAGTGATCCTAATAACAGGACTCCTTTGGATGGAAAAGAGAGCAGTGCTCTAGATAATAGAGGTCAGGGGTCTCAACTCTGATGGCTGTGCTACATGTAGACCCAACAACTGACAAGCAATTGGTGGGGCAGTGTTACATGTTGGTTGTTCTTGGGGCCCTTAAAGGCTTCCATGGGGATGCAGGATGCTCTTGTCATCCCACAAGGCTCCATAGGAATGAAAGGCAAGCCAAGAGCTAGACAATGGAGGTCAGGGAACCATGTGAATGCAACTTACCTTTGCTATCTGTATCTCAGGCATAACCCACTCTTCTGGCTGTTGAGAAATGAACATTTAAACCAAACTGTTCTTTGGTTATTCCTATTATTATGGAAAACAGATATTTTTAGGTAGAAGCATTTAAACAAAATTCAGACAAAGAAATATAAAAATTCTAAGTTTTGGGTGAACTGCTATTTTTCCAAGCTATGTTGTAAAGGTCCAAAACTCGTTGAAGGAAGACCCCAGACTCAGATAGTATGCAAAAACAAAGATTGTTTATTCTGCAGAAACAACCATCATGCTAGTTTCAACATTGTTTCATAATAGCCTTTCCATCAAATAATAAGAGACCCTTTTATAGTAGGGGCTTAATTGCTTCTGAGATATCAACAGACTTCTAAAACCTAGAGCACATTCCAAGGGGTTATAAAAACCACTAAGTGAAGGTCATAAAGAAGGAGCTGAAGATATACACCACAGGTACAAAGACAGAAGATAAAATATTAACTGGGTTTATCTATACAAAACTTCAAAGACAGCTTAGTTATGGATTTTAAATTTCCAGGAACCTGTAACCTAGTAGCAAATGGTGAATATTTAGCCAAATAATTACTCCTAGTGGATAGACATTCTCTGTTATAAACCTCTTAATCAATTTATGACCTGAATGTATGTTCAAACTCATAGTGAACTTTACACCATGTGATCATGCACTTTGAAAGTCGTTTAAGTGCTGAGAGCTGAGACAGGCCTCCCTCCCTTTTTCTTCCAGAGACTTAGACTTCGAGCCAACTCCTGCAGAGATAGAACAAAAGGTTTCCTTCTTTTTACTGTGAGGGACTAAACCAGAGATTGCAGCTTCTAGCCTCAGAGCAACTCAGATCAGATACAGAAACAAAGTACCTTACACTTAGGATGGATAGCAAATGGTTTATTACCTAGTTTCTGAGTGGAGACAAACTGGAATAAAAAGAAATATTCAATGCTGTCTCAAGCTTTATAAGTAAAACTCTAGCTCTGTGCTCCAGGTTAGCTGAGAGGCAACAATCATTTGTCTGCTCAGAGAATTTAAGTTGAGCATGTGAGTCCAGCTGTGCCCATGATCTAGCAGGTCCTTCCCACTCCTGAGCCTTGGGGGAAAGCCCACCTTGCTTCTAAACACTGAAAATTATTCTCTTTGACTTTCATCCTTGGCACCCTAGCCATAGGCCAGGTCTTACCCTGCAATGAATAGAATGAGTGCTCCTGGCAGGCCAGTTATATGTGCCTGTGTTTGCTTGGCAGGTTCCTCCCCATATCCTAGCCCGCACTCTGGCTATGTGTTGCTCCCCAGCTGCATGCTGAATCACCTCAGCAGGGGGCACTTTCTCCCACCCAAACCCCTTTGAAAGCAGACTCAGAGGGCCAGAGATGGAGTCTGGTGAGCCAGAGGGCAAGACTTTTTCATCTCAAGGTGGAAGCTGGCAGAGGCACGTTCAGCTGTAGCTCCTTGATGTCTGAACTGTGGAAAAAGTGTCTGTGTAAAATGTTGATCTGTGTTTGTGGGGATCTAGCCCCAGTGGGGTGGTCATCAACTGAGAATGTCCCGGACTTCAGTTTCCTGGCAGGGCCACAAGCAGACAGGGAAGCAGGAACATCTGAGGGAGCCATAAACATCCTCTCAATTACTGACTTAGGCTTTCCCTCCATTTTTTATTTATTTATTTTTTTTCTGTAAGATCCTCAAGAGTGCAACTTTTCTGGCTGGTGGATGAAAAGTTTAGGGAAGGGGAAGCAGATGGGATTGAGAACCCAAGTGGATTTTAGGTGAGTCTTTTAATAGAGGAATTTGACAGGGCCCATTTTTTTCTTAATCTGAGGGTTTACCTTTTTGAGAAGGTGTTGCCCATGATAGAAAAGAAAAGAAACTTTGTCCAATGGGAATGCTCCTATAGCTTTTCAGCTTTAAGGAATTCCTAAGAGGTCCAAAATATTAAGTCTTCCCACAGATTTAAGAACTGACAGCCATCCTAGTGACTTTTTAAATGGCTACTGCATCAGTAGGTATTTGTGAGAAGCTAAACAGTTACTCTCTACACTGAGGTGAGCTGTCAGAGTCCAGAAAGAGGATAGAGAAATCTTTGACCAATATAGGAGAGCTGCCCCAGCCAAAAGCCTTTAGTTGTTCCATCCAGACTCAATGAAATGGTCCAAACCAAAAGTAAACCAAATAAAGAAGAGTAGATGACTCCTCCTCAGGTCAGGGTGGTCAGGCAAGATGCTACTACCTCCTCTTTTGTAGAGGGTACACACAAAGCCTTCACAGGTTCCATGGCCCCTGTTTTGGTGCCAACTGCGGGTCCTCCTTCTCCTGGGGGTTGTTGGCCACTGACCCACCAGGATGAAGGAAGCAGAGTCAATAGTGTTTTGCTTGGGCCATGCGTATAAACAGAAATGATGACATTCTAGGATTAGCTTCATGGAGACAGATCAACTTTAACCATGTTGAATAAAGTTTTACATAGTTTTGGGGAAGGAAGTAGTAATATCCAGGGTGGGGAAAGGTCATTGTCTGAAAGCTAAGGTGCTGATATTTCTCATTAGCCTGAGAAGGCATTTCAGGAATCTCATGTGCTTGCTGATCCACTTCAGGGAAAAGGTAGCTGAATCTGGAATCTAACCAAAGCAACTTGACATTCCACAGGTAGAGGGTTTAGCAGTTTCATTCTCCCCAGAGAAGGTCAGAGAAGGAGAAGCCCTGCAGATAAAGAGAGTCCCCCATTTTGTACTGGGTTCAGAAGGCATTTTGGACAATGGTAGAATTTGACTTTAATTAGCAGGATTTCTCCACACCAAACTAACTAAAAAGCAGAGGGAGAATATCCAAATCAACAAAATTGGGAATGAAAATGGGTACATAACAGACACTGAGGTTATCCAGAAAATCATAAGAACATACTTTAAAAACCAGTTCTCTCTAAAATTGAAAAATCTAAAAGAAATAGATAATTTTCTAGATAGATACCATTTACCAAAAGAAAGTCAAGATCAGTTAAGCAATCTAAATAGTCCAACTGTAATAGAAGCATTAAGTCTTCCAACAATACCAGACAATTTTTGAGCAGAATCCTACCAAACTTTCAAAGAAAAGTTAATGCTGATATTACTCAAATTATGAAAAAAAAATAGAAGGAATATTGACTAATTTATTTTATGAGACCACAATTACTCTGATAATCACACCACTAAAGACTCAACAAAGAGAATTTCAGACCAATTTCCCTTATGAATATGGGTGAAAAAAAGACTGAATCCAAGAACACATCAAAAATACCATCTATCACAATCAAGTCAGTTTCATCCCAGAAATGCAGGGGTGGTTCAGCATGTGGAAATTAGTAAATCTAATCTACTCTATAAAAAATATGAAAGAAAAAACACATAATCTTCTCATTAGATATCAAAAAAACCTTTGACAAAATTCAACACCCCCTCATAATAAAAGTCCTAGAAATATTAGGGATATGTGGGACATCCTTTTATATGACAAAGACAATTTCCAGCAAGACTAAAACAAACGTTAAATGGAAATAAACTCAAAGCAATTTTACTAAAATCAGGAACAACACAAGATCATCTACCCTCTCAATGTCTATGCAATATAGTACTTGAAGTTTTAGCTAGAGGAATAAGAGAACTGTAGGGGATACAACTTGGAAAGGAAAAACTCAAAGTGTCATTATTTGTAGATGATATGACAGTAAAAAGTGATCCTAAAACCCTCTATGGAAATCCTACAGCTGATAAACACCTTCAGTAACATGACTGGATATATAATTAATTAAAACAAAAAAAAATTAAGTTGTCCTCCTATGTATTATTGACAAATATACTGAGAAGAAATCAGTGCAATAATATACTTTATAATAACCTTATAAATTAAAATAACTTGGGAAAACTCTAACCAAACAAGTGCTTAGCCTCATTGTTGAATAAGCAAGAGACCACAAAAATAGTATGGAGTCAGAAAACTGTTCGTGATTGGAATTCACACATTCAAGGGCACAGATCCACATGGTTGAAAGTCTGTTTGCATTGCAGAGGGAAATGGGATGTATGCCTATTTCGGATTAGTGGCCAGTGAAGTGGCAAAGATGAGAGAAACTAAGTAGTTATGGTTATGGAATAGGGCACTGGCACAGATCAACATGACCAGAACAAGGAGGACTATTCTGTGCCCATTTCTCATATTCTTAATGAAGTTTGCCTCCAATATATCAAGCAATTCATAGAGTGCTAGAGACACTAGGTAGAGAGTAACATGTTCCTCTGGTAACACCCACACACATTCATACACTGTAATAGTGGTTCTTATTTGAGGGAACATCTAATATTTGGGCTTTAGAACAGTGGAAGTTACTGGTAGAAGTAAATTACAACAGTGGGCATTGTCTTGAGTCATGTGTTAACAAGGAAGGCAAGACAGGCTCAGTTCATATACAGCTTTGTATATGTAAATATATTATTCTGGGAAAGAAAAATGTGTCACTGTCATGTAGCCCCATTCTAGTGGGTTTCAAAGTGAGACACTTGTGAACAAAAGCTGTCTTAATTTTTATTCCCTTACCAGAAAGAAAATATTTCTGTGTTTTTATTGGGGAGTACAGTTAGTTACACATATGCACACATGCATGTGGAAATCGATGTCTTCTTCAAGCATTTCTGTATATTAGTATGTGGTGTGTGTGTGTGTGTGTGTGTGTGTGTGTGTGTGTGTGTGTGTCTTCCCCTGAACCTGGTATTCCACAGATTGGTTAGACTAGCTAGATACCAAGCTCCAGGATTCTTCTATAGCTTCTAGCATTGGTATTATTTGTAGGCATGCTCTGTCCTACATGTAGGGTTGTAGGCCTGTGTCTGTCTACCACAGGGCATGGCTGCTTGGGGAGGGAAAACACTGAGAGTTTGACTGCACTTATCCTATGCCGCTGCCAGGGCAGGTGCTGGGCAGTAGGAAATCACTGAGATACTGCTCCAGGAGTGGGAAAGTGCAGTCTGAGATGTGAGAAAGCCAAAGTTAGTTTGAAGATCCCTGGGCCTGCAATAAGGTTGGGGCCATGGGGTTTTCAGACTCTTAGACATCCAGGTACCACTGAAAGTCACAAAATAGTAGAGAATGGAGTTGCAGGCCCTTGGGCTAGGGACAGCATCTAGCCTGGGACCAGGGGAAGGGGGAGGGCTCCAGCTTGTCCCATCTGAGACTGTCCTTATCTTGATGAAAACAGGCTTGGTGATAGTTATACCTAGGAGAACAGAGAGACCTTCTATGGGAGATTAGGCTGCAGCTCTATAGGTAAAGGCCTTCAATATGGCTCCCACAGCAAATCTTGATGAAAGGAGACACTCCATGGTTCTAAAGAGTTTATTGTCATGGAGGAAAGTGGATGCATAAAAACATACCCCATTCTCAGGGTAGGCCTGAGAATAAATACCTTTTGCAGGGAGGATGTCTGGGAAGGGAAGCTTATTGGCTAAGCCTGCCTTGCCTCTAGGTACCTCATTAGCATGGAGAACTCTCTTTTGGGCCTACATTACCAAAGGTCATGTCTCTTTTTTATGACAAGCATGATGCATGTTCCAAGTCAGGAGTCTGGCAGAGAACTGGGAGTCACCTAAGCCTCAGGTGTGTGCCCACCTAATCTCTGTATCTTGACCTGCTCTACTTTACCAAACTTCTGGTATGGTTTCATATTCCACACCTATACAGCTTTTTTAATGGATGTTGTATGTTTAGTCTCAGAGCTTCATACTTCTATGGCAAAAAGTTTTTCATTTGAACCATCTGCATAAACATTATCCACTTCTATAATTTTTTATTAATTCTTAGATAGCTCTCATCAAGTTATTTTGATCCTATTTATCACAACTCTACCCCATATTCCTTCCAGATCTGTCTGCTTTCCCTATTTCTTTCTAATTTATGTCCTCTTCCTTTCCATTCTATTTTTAAAAAAGAAGTGGCTATCTCATAGTACATTCTACTTCTTTTACCTCTAAAATTTTTCTGTTTCATGTTTTCTAACATTCCCTAAGCCTTAGGTGTTGCAAATGTATTAATTAGAGATGGGCATCTCACAGTCAGTTTTGATCTCTGCATTTTGATCAGTTCTGGCTTTCTATAATTCTAGCTGCTAAAAGAAGAAGAAGAAAAAAAACAGCTTCTTTGATGATGGGTCAGAGTTACACTTAACTGTGGATTTAAAGATCAGCATTTATAATGCAGTTAGAAATTATATGCAGCAATAATAGATTGTCCTCTAAAATCAATGGCTTCCCAAACTACCTGTGTTTGGCTACATTCACTTTTTGAATAAATATTTTTAATATTTTGCATTTATATCATTTCTCCAGTTATTTTAATGCCTTTACACCATATTATTATCTCTCTTTTTCTTGCTTCATTGCTCCTTTTAAAAATATTGGCATCAATCTGTGGCAGGAGACCTGTGCCTGGGCCACCAGGGTTCCATAGCCAAATAGTATCAGGAGAAAGCTAGCCTCCCAGGAGTGTGAAAAAGCCATGAGTGAGGTTAAGACGAACACTACTGCTCAGCAGGACCCGCCTAGAATCCATGGGACACAGGGACTGAGGAAAAGTCAGGGACAAGAAACTTCCGGTTTCCATCTGTGACTGGGGACCTCAGTCTATGCCACAGGGATTCATAGCCAATTAGTGCCGGGAAAAAGCTAGCCTCCCAGGCCCTCAGGACACAGAGACTGAGGAAAAGCCTGGGACAGGAGCCTTCCGGTTTCCATCTGTGGCTGGAGACCTCAGACTGTGCCACAGGGCTTCATAGCCAAATAGTGCAAGGAGAAAGCTAGAATCCCAGGAATGTGGACAAGCCTGTCTGCTCAGAGGGACCCACCTGGAATCCTAGAACACAGTGACTGAGGAGTGGGCTTCTGGTTTCTTCTGGCAGCCGAGGAGCTTATTCTGTGACACAGGGCTCCATACTCAAATAGTGCCAGGAGAGAGCTGGTATCCCAGGAGTGCCTACACATCTTCGAGCACAGTCAAAACAACCACTTCTGTTAAAATTCACTGGATTAAGAGGGACCCTGGCAGAGCCATCAGGACACAGGAACCAAGGGGCAGCAGGGCCCAAGATCCTTCTGGTTTCTATCTGCACCCCAGAGCTGACCCTGTGCCACAGCTCTCCAAACACAAATACTTCTCAGAGAGAGCTGGTCTTCAAGGAGTATTGACACAGAGGCTTGCAGGAAGGACAAGTCACAGGCAGAGAGAGTAAGAGCAGCTAACATCAGAGTTAACCAGATGACAAAAGGCAAGGGCAAGAACATAAGGAACGGAAACCAAGGCTACTTGGCATCATCAGAACCCATCTCTCCCACCACAGCAAGCCCTGGACACCACAACACACCAGAAAAGCAAGACTCAGATTTAAAATCAGTTCTCATGATGATGATAGAATACTTTAAGAAGGAAATAAATAACTCCCTTAAAGAAATACAAGAGAACACAGGTAAACAACTAGTAGCCCTTAAAGAGGAAACACAAACATCCGTTAAAGAATTACAGGAAAACGCAATCAAACAGGCAGAATTACAGGAAAATACAATCAAAGAGATGAAGGAAATGAACAAAACCATCCAGCAGCTAAAAATAGAATTAGAAACAATAAAGAAATCACGAAGGGTGACAACCATGGAGTCAGAAAACATAGGAAAGAGATCAGTAGCCATTGATGGAAGCATCACCAACAGTATTCAAGATATAGAAGAGAGAATCTCAGGTGCAGAAGATAACATAGAAAACATTGATGCAACAGTCAAAGAAAATGCAAAATGCAAAAGGCCCCTAACCCAAAATATCCATGAAATCCAGGGCACAATGAGAAGACAGAACCTGAGTATAATAGGTATAGAAGATTCCCAACTTAAAGGACCAGTAAATATCTTCAATAAAATTATAGAAGAAAACTTCCCTAACCTAAAAAAAGAGATGAAAATAAATATACAAGAAGCCTACAGAACTCCAAATAGATTGGACCAGAAAAGAAATTCATCTCATCACACTATAGTGAAAACACCAAATACACAAAACAAGGAAAAAATATTAAAAGCAGTAAGGGAAAAAGGTCAAGTAACATATAAAGGCAGACCTATCAGAATTAAACCAGACTTCTCACCAGATACTACGAAAGCTAGAAGATCCTGGGTAGAACTGATACAGACCCTAAGAGAACACAAGTGCCAGCCGAGGCTGCTATACCCAGCAAAACTCTCAATTACCATAGATGGTGAAACCAAAATATTCTATGACAAAACTAAATTTGGTCAGTATGTTTCCACAAACCCAGCCCTCAAAGGAATAATAGATGGAAAATGCCAACTCAAGGGGGGAAACTACACCCTAGAAAAAGCAAGAAAGTAATCTTTCAACAAACTCAAAAGAACATAGCCACACAAACATGAAAATAACATCAAAAATAACAGGAAGCCACACTCACTATTCCTTAATATCTCTTAACATCAATGGACTCAATTCCCCAATAAAAAGACATAGGCTGACAGACTGGATCCATAAAGAGGACCCAGTATTTTACTGCATTCAGGAAATACACCTCCATGATAAAGACAAACACTACCTCAGAGTAAAGGGCTAGAAAACAAGTTTCCAGGCACATGGTCCCAAGAAACAGGATGGAGTAGCCATTCTAATATCGGATAAAATGGACTTTCACCCAAAAGTCATCAAAAAAGATAAGGAAGGACACTTCATACTCATCAAAGGAAAAGTCTACCAAGAAGAATTCTCAATTCTGAGCATCTATGCTCCAAATGCAAGGGCACCCACATTCATAAAAAAAACTTTACTAAAGCTCAAAGCACACATTGCACCTCACACAATAGTAGTAGGAGACTTCAACACCCCATTATCATCAATGAACTGATCTTGGAAACACAAACTAAATAGAGACACAGTTAAACTAACAGATGTTATAAACCAAATGGATTTAACAGATATCTATAGAACATTTCATCCTAAATCAAAAGGATATACATTCTTCTTAGCACCTCATGGTACCTTCTCCAAAATTGACCATATAATTGGTCAGAAAACAAACCTCCACAGATATAAGATGATTGAAATAATCCCATGCCTCCCATCAGATCACTATAGATTAAGGCTGGTCTTCAATGGCAACAATAACTACAGAAAGCCCACTTACACATGGAAATTGAACAATGCTCTACTCAATGATAACTTGGTCAAGGAAGAAATACAGAAAGAAATTAAAGACTTCCTAGAATTTAATGAAAATGAAAGTACAACATACCCATATGTATGGGACACAATGAAAGCAGTGTTAAGAGGAAAACTCATAGCTTTGAGTGCCTCCAAAAAGAAATTGGAGAGAGTATACACTAGCAACTTAACAGCACACATGAAAGCTCTAGAACAAAAAGAAGCTAATGCACCCAAGAGGAGTAGAAGGCAGGAAATAATCAAATTCAGGTTTGAAATCAAGCAAGTAGAAACAAAAAGAACTATACAAAAAATCTCAAAACCAGGAGTTGGTTCTTTGTGAAAATCAACAAGATAGATAAACCCTTAGCCAGACTAACCAGAAGGCACAGAGATAGTATCCAAATTAACAAAATTAGAAATGAAAAGGGAGACATAACAACAGATTCTGAGGAAATTCAAAAAAATCATCAGATCCTACTCCAAAAGCCTATACTCAACAAAACTGGAAAATCTTGATGAAATGGACAAGTTTCTAGACAGATACCAAATACCGAAGTTAAGCCAGGATTAAACAAACCATCTAAACATTCCCATAGTGCCTAAAGAAATAGAAGTCATTAAAATTCACCCAACCATAAAAGTCCAGGACCGGATGGGTTCACTGCACAATTCTATCAAACCTTCAAAGAAGACCTAATACCAATACTCTTCAATCTATTCCACAAAATAGAAACAGAAGGAACACTACCCAATTCCTTCTATGAGGCCACAATTACACTGATACCAAAACCTCACAAAGACCCAACAGAGAAAGAATACTTCAGACCAATTTCCCTTATGAGTATTAATGCAAAAATACTCAATAAAATTCTTGCAAACTGAATTCAAGAACACATCAAAATGATCATTCACCATGATCAAGTAGGCTTCATACCAGGGATGCAAGGATGATTCAATATCTGGAAATCCATCAATGTAATCCACTACATAAACAAATTCAAAGAAAAAAAACCACATGGTCATTTTATTAGATGCTGAAAATCATTTGACAAAATTAAACATCGCTTCATGATAAAAGTCTTGGAAATATCAGGAATTCAAGGCCCATACATAGTAAAAGCAATATACAGCTAACCAGTAGCCAACATCAAACTAAATATAGAGAAACTAGAAGCAATCCCACAAAAATCAGGGACTAGACAAGACTGCCCTCTCTCTCCCTATATATTCAATATAGTAACTGAAGTACTAGCTAGAGCAATTAGACAACAAAAGGAGGTCAAAGGGATACAAATTAGAAAGGAAGAAATCAAAATATCACTATTTGCAGATGATATGATTGTATACTTATGTGACCCGAAAAACTCCGCCAGAGAACTCCTGCAGCTGATAAACAACTTCAGCAAAGTGGCCAGATATAAAATTAACTCAAACAAATCAGTAGCCTTCCTATACTCGAAGGATAAACAGGCTGAGAAAGAAATTAGGGAAATGACACCCTTCACAATAGTCACAAACAATATAAAGTATCTTGGTGTGACTCTAACCAAGCAAGTGAAAGATCTGTATGACAAGAACTTCAAGTCTCTGAAGAAAGAAATCGAAGAAGACCT